>JAJIBD010038445.1:0-68916 GCA_021461705.1 Cryptotis parvus
CAAACCAATTTCCCTGATGAACACAGATGCTAAAATCTTCAACAAAATACTAGCAAACAGAAACTAAAGACTCATCAAAAGATCATACATCATGACCAAGAAGGAATCATCGGGAGTGCAACGGGTTCCAACATTCGCAAGTCAATTAACATAATAAATCATATCAATAAGAGAAAAAATAAAAAAACATATGATCCCATCGATAGATGCAGAGAAAGCATTTGACAAGATACAACACCATTCATGATTAAAAACCCTTCATAAAATGGGAATTGAAGGGACCTCCCTTAATATAGTCAAAGCCATATACCAAAATCCACAGCAAGTATCATTCTCAAAGGGAAAAATTGAAAGCCTTCCCCTAAGATTGGGGACAAGACAAGGCTGCCAAGCTCACCACTTCTATTCAATATAATACTGGAAGTACTTGCCATAGCAATCAGAGAATAAAGGACATTAAGTATATCCAGATAGGCAAGGAACAAGACAAGCTATCAATATTTGAAGAAGACATGACATTATACCTCGAGAACCCTACACTCTCTACCAAAATACCCTAAAACAATAAATACCTATAGTAGAGTGGCAGGGTACAAAATCAATACCCGGAAGTCAGTGGCTTTACTATATACAAAGAACAAAAAGAGAAGAAAGAGATATTAAGGAAACAATCCCCTTTACAATTGTGCCACAGAAAATCAAATACCTAAGAATCAATCTGATGAAGAACGTAAAATCTCTCTACAAAGAGAACTACAAAACATTACTTCAAGAAATAAAAGAGGACACAAGGAAATGGAAACACATTCCCTGCTCATGTTATCGGGAGAATCAACGTTGCCAAAATGGTAATAATACCTAGAGCTTTATATAGATTCAATGCAGTCCCTATAAGGATACCCATGATATTTTTTCAAAGATTTTGAACAAACACTCCGAAATTTGTATGAATAATACCTCCCCACAGATAGCTAAAGCAATCCTTGGGGAAAAGTATATGGGAGGCATCATCTTTCCCAACTTCAAACTCTACTACAAAGCAGTAATAATTAAAACAGCATGGTATTGGAATAAAAAACAGACCTGTAGACCTATGGAATGACACCCAGTCTCAATACATGAACATTTAATCTTCGATAAATGAGCAAAAAAGTATGAAATGGAGCAAAGAAAGCCTCTTCAACAAGTGGTGCTGGGAAAACTGGGCAGCGACATGTAAAAAAATGTGTTTCGGACCTTTCTCTAAAACCATGCACAAAAATAAGATCAAAATGGATTAAATATCTCAATATCAGACCTGAATCCATAAAGTACTTTGAAGAAAATATAGGTAAAACCCTCCACATTGATGCTAAAGGCAACTTCAAAGATGAAACACCATTAATGAAGCAACTAGAAGAAAAGATAAACGTATGGGACTACATGAAACTAAAAACGCTTCTGCACCTCAAAAGAACAGTGACCGAGATACAAAGACAGTCCACAGAAAGAGAAAGAATATTCAACCAATACCCATTGATCACTATCACTATCCTCCCGTTGATCATCTATTTGCTCGAGCGGGCACCAGTAATATCTCCATATGTCCTGTCTCATGCTAGTAGAGCCTAAGGGCATCTGCTTGCTCCAGGAACATAAAGAGCCTCAAACCATTATATTATGGCATGGGAATGAACTAATATAACTGTTACTGGTATTTGGCATATCAAATACAACACGGACAGCTTGCCAGGCTTGCCGTGCAGGTGGCATAGCTTTGTAGTCACCTCTAAATATAGCATTTATAGATGAACTGCACAGCTACTCCAGACAGGCTGTGATAGGCTGTCGCTGGGTGGAGTTCCTGACGAGAGGGAAGTCTGGATGTGGAAAATGGTGGCCCGATGGAGTCGTGGGGGAGTCATCTGGCTTGTTGTGTGGCTCTGCTGGGGTGGCAGGCCAGGGCTAGAACCCGCCATCCCTCCCGGGTGCCTTGTGAGCGGCTGGGCACAGGGAGAGCAAGTAGCAGCTCTGCCCCCATGTCTGTAAGTCTCTGGATCAGCATACCTGGGCCGGATTGAAAAAATAACTGCTGCAGGGTAGGTGTCGATGATCCGGGCTGTGATAGGCTGTCACTGGGTGGAGTTCTGAGGAGAGGGGAAGTCTGGATGTGGAAAATGGCAGCCTGATGGAGTGGGGGGGTCATCATCTGGCTTGTTGTGTGGCTCTGCTGGGGTGGTGGGCCAGGGCTAGAACCCGCCATCCCTCCCGAGTGCCCTCATGAGCAGCTGTGCACAGGGAGAGCAAGTAGCAGCTCTGCCCCATGTCTGTAATTTTTTTTTTTTCAATCCGGTTTTTCAACCCATTGATGAGGGGTTAATATCCAGGATATATCAGGCACCGGTAGAACTTTAGAAGAAGAAAACAGCCACCCCCCCATAAAAATGGGGAGAAGAAATGAACAGAAATTTTGACAAGGAAGAAATTCGAAAGGCCAAAAGACATATGAAAAAATGATCATCATCATTGATCATCAGAGATGTGCAAATCAAAACTATAATGAGATATCTCACATCACAGAGACTGGCTATATCCAAAAGAGCAAGAACAACAACTACTGGCATGGATGTGGGGAAAGGGGACCCTATTTCATTGTTGTGGGAATGTCAACTTGTAGAGCCTCTTTGAAAAACAATATGAACATTCCTCCAAAGTCTGGAGACTGAGTTCCCTTTTGACCCAGCTATACCATTCCTGGGAATATAACCTAGGAAGCCAAAAACACAGTAGAAACACTATCTACACTTTCATTTTCATAGCAGCACTATTCACAATAGCCAGAATCTGGAAACAAACAGAATGCTTGGGAACTGATGACTGGATAAAGAAACTCTGTTACATCTACACAATGAAATACTATGCAGCTATTAGGAAATAAAGAAGTTGTGAAATTTGTCTATAATTGGATGGACATGGAGAGGGTCATGTTGGAGTGAAATGAGCCAGAAAGATAGATGTATAATGTCTGCATTTATTTGCATGACATATATATATATACTTGCATGATATATATATATATGTGTATGATATACCTATATGGCAGCACAGATATATTTATATATATATCTGTATATCTATATTCTATATATCTATATATCTAAATATATCTATATATATCTATATATATGCGCTGCCATATAGGAATATCATACATATTATGATACCAATATCCAAGGTCAGGCAAAACATGTATCAGGAGGACTTGTCAAAAGTGGAATCTACCCCAAACAGATGGGAAATAGAGGTTAGGTTAAGACAGAGAAGGGAACTCTCTGATAATAATTGTCGAAAGGGGGAATACCAGCCTAGACCTGAGCACTGAATACAGGCAAACAGATAAACATGATAACCTCTAAATGTATGTATCACAATCCACAATGTGTAAGAGAAGGGAGAGAGAGGGAGAGTGAGAGAAAGAGAAAGAGATAAAGAACCTGCCATAGAGGGCAGGCTAAGGGAGAGGGAGGGAACTGGGGACATGAGTGGTGGGAAATGGGCACTGTTGGAAGGATGGGTGCTGCAACACTGCAAAACCCACACATAAACATCTCTGTGATTTCACATCTCATGGTGGTATAATAAAATATTTAAAAATTTAAAAGAATTTTGGTAAACTATTATGTAATAAAAACTGGTGTAGAAACTTTTAAAAAATATAATTAATATACTATAAATTATTAAAAAAAGCTTAAGATAAGTAATTCATATGTATAATTTATCATGTATTAGACATTAGAAAAATTTGAAGCATAGAACCTGATTAACTCCCTTTAGGAATAGCAATATATTTTACTTAACACAATTAGTGATTAAATATTTGCTCTTAAATATCATATGAATTTACATAGAACACTTCACCTTTCTTGGTTTTGTATTACTTAATGAAGTTTCTAGGTCTTGAATAAATATAGTGAATAAATTTTGCACCAATTACCAAAAATGTTAAAAAGTATAGTATAGAATATATATACTACCCAAGAGTATACTACCCACACGACATAGCCTGGCAAGCTACCCGTGTCGTATTTGATATGCCAAATACCGTAACAATTTTAGACCTCATTCCCATGACCTGATGGAATGGTTTGAGGCTCTTTAAGTTCCTGGAGCAAGCAGGTGCCCTCGGTCTCTACTAGCATGAGACAGGACATCTGGAGATGTTACTGGTGCCCACTAGAGCCAATCGATGATGAATGGGAAGACAGCGATACAGTGATACAGTGATAGTATAGAACTGTATGTTTGGATACAAGTATTCATGTGAAAATATTCACATTTTTACTATTCTGAGTTCTAAGTTAATATTAATTAAAATATTTTCTATTTGGGTAGACAGGAGGAAAATATTGGGGCATTGTTTGGGGGAAGAGGGAACTCTAGTAATGGCTGGAATGATGTATGCTTGAGATTATCAACAGTGTCGTGAATCATGGTACTTTAATAAAAATGTAGGAGAAATACATCAAACAAATCGTAACATTTTATTCAATAGTTAGTTTTGTAGGCATAAGTAGTGATGCCCAGAGCTTGATTGTGGTTCTTTACTCTAGGGTCATGCTTGCCTTGCTCTGTGCAAAAGGAACTACCAACGGTTCCATCCTTTCCTTTCCCTTACACTATCCCACTGTCCCTCCTACCCTCCCTACATGTTTCCCCACCTGACATTGATCAGGACTTAGTGATTGTTCTTGGTGGTACTTCCAGAACCATCTCTTTTATAGTGTGTGTGAACATTTGTTTTTATTTTTCTTATTTTAAAATATTTTATTATACCACCGTGAGATATACAGTTACAAAGAGGTTCATAAGGGGGCCAAAGTGATAGTCCAGTGGGTAGGGCGTTTGCCTTGCATGCAGCCAACCTGAGTTCGATCCCCAGCATCCCATATGGTCCCCTGAGCACCACCAGGAGCAATTCCTGAGTGCAGAGCAAGGAGTAACCCCTGAGCATTGCTGGGTATGACGAAATAAAAAAAAAGCAAAGATGTTCATAAGATGTTCATATTTGGGGTTTCAGTCATACAATGTTCCAGCACCCATCCCTCCACCAGTGCCCATTTCCTACCACCAATGTCCCCGATTCCCTCCCTCTCCCCCAGCCTGACTCTGTGGCAGGTTCCTAAATTCTTTTTCTTCTCTCTCTCTCTATCTCTCTTTATCTTTTCCTTCCCTTCCACATTGTGGATTACAATACATACATTAAGTGGTTGCCATGTGTATCTTTTTGCATGTGTATTTTATGCTCAGTTCTAGGTTGGTATCAGCACTTTTGACAATTATTAGCACACTGTTCTATTCTCTGTCTTACTTAGCCTCTGACTCCCACACATTTGTGACACTTTCCACCTTTGACAAGACCTTCTGCCAAACCATCTCTTATGGGCTCAAAGGTGGCCTCTAGTATACAAAGCATCTATTCAGTAAACTGAAATTTCTCTCCAGTCCAAGATTTTTTAAGAAGAACTGCATCTCTAATGGTTAACGATAAATGGTCGTAGAAGGACGTGAAGCTATAGAAAATTTGGTAGTGGGCATGCTATGGAATCACTGTACCTCCCAGATATATAAACAATAAAATGCTTGCAATTTAATATCACCTCAAAATTATAATCGGAAAACAAATACATTAAACCTAAAGAATTTATATTTGAAATTCTATAGAAATGTAGGCTATTAGCATTCAAGCTGAAAACCACAAGTAATTAGTAGGACTAAAATTAATCTTATGTGTCATATCAATTAAAGAAAGACAATAATTTCTACTGAGATAATGAATTATTCATACATCTTATCATGTTCAGGACATAAGAAAAACCATTGACTTTCCCCCATGCAATTCTTAGAACCTCCCTGGATATAATTTATACAGGAAATTAGAAGATGTTTAACAAATTTATTACATAGCTAATTTCTGTTCCAGATTTTCCTTTATATTCTATATTCTGTTGAATGTCATTAGAATTAGCAGCATCAATTTTTGACATAATTAATTTTTTAAAATAATACGGGAGAAACTCTTTTTGTTATGGGAATAAAGACTCATAAAGGACAGACTCTTGACACTTACAGAAGATAGAGATGACACCAGTTCTTCCCATGCCAGGCAGATCATGAGGATCCCAGACGGGGATTAGCTCTGATCCAGGCCCATCCCAATAAAGCCTCAGAAACTAAGAAAAATTCCATACAAAACAATCTCAGCCATTTTCAAGGCTGAATCCATCTTTAGGCGGAGTCCCAATCACAAGAGTATCTGAGTTCAAATACAGGTATGCGTGTCACTGTGCTGAACTCCCCAGGCTTTCTGGAGGCTGGGAGATGGATCATCTCCATCCCTAGTAAAGCTCGTGGTCATGTCCAAAAACTGCTTCTGGTGGAGCTATTCAGACCCCCTTCACTGGCCTTGATCCACAAATGCTTACAGATGGCAACGATGCCACCAATTCTTCCCAGTACAAGAGGCCACAAAGCTGTTGCATGGCGTTTCCAAACCTAGTGTAGTGATGTGCCATGTATCACATCACATTTAATAGATTTAAATATAGGACACACAATGGCAAGTGTGTGGTCACAATGTCTATTCTGTAAGAACATGTCAGTAATTTCTTATATAGTGGGCTCAAGGGTCGAATGGGTCCATTGTGAGATTTAATAATCTTTATTGACTTTCTTCTAAGAGTGTTTTTTTGACTATATCTATCAAATTAGCTCTAATAAGCAATATAAAATTGATTATTCAGTGTCTGCTTAAGATAGGGTCAAGCATTGGTGGTGGGTTTGGGGGTTGAGTAGTAGAAAACCACTATGTTCTATAAATTCAGTAAGTGAATGCAAAAATACAGATGGTCCAAACTCACATGCAACAATCGAGAAAATGGTCATGACTTTATCAATACCATCCCACATGTATGTTGTAACAGTCAATATAATGGTGCCTGCTAAGGCAGCAGGCCTGGGGAGAGAAATAAGGGTATTTGGTGGTCTTGGGGGCACACTGGTGGTGGGATAGTTGTTGAATGATAACTGCTGTAAAAACTGTATTGTGAGAAACTTTGCACTTTGTAAACACAGGTGTTTAAATAAACCTAAAAAATGTAAAAAGACTCATAAGGATCTCATTGCTTATTGTCACTGTGAAATGAAAAATCGTTAGTATAAAAATGTTGATTTTATCAATAAATTAACAAGCCTATCTGTATATGTATCATATTACAATCATAATAGAAAATTATTTGGGTTACCACATAATGAATCCCATCTTACTTTTGTTTTTGGGGGGCATAAGAGACGGTACACAGGCTCTGTGCTGAGAAATCACACCTGGCTGTGATCTTGGGAGTATGCTTGGTGCCTTCTGTACGTATTATCTCTCTGGCCCTCCATTCTCTTTTCTGTTGGGGTCTTACATGCATGCTCAGAGGCCTCACTGATCTCCGTTCTGGAGACTTCCAGGCAGTTCTCTTTGGAACCACCAAGACCAGAAGCCAGTAGTGCTTCACTTATGGGTGATGGTGCTGGACCTGTGGTGGTTGGCATCAACTAACGGTCTAGCATCCTTGCTTACAGTTTCTGGGCATTGTTCCCTTTGGGAAAAATAAAAACTGTATATATACTTATCCACGACCTCCACATACTTGTCTTCCTATTGATTTCTCTCCTAATCTGTCTTAAGTATCTCTCTCTCAATTTTGTACATATGAATATAAATTATTATGTTATATTCATTTTTATAAATCATTTCCTAATATTAGCTCACTGGATTGCCTTCATGAACTCAGATGCAGGTACTATTGTAATTCCCTTCAAAGATAACAATACTGATGTTCAAAGAGGCCACAAAAGTTACTGAAATTCAAAAGATAACTAAGTGGAATATTAATTTTTAAGCATATCTCCATGGGATAGACAATTACAAAGCTGTTCATGGTTGCATTTCAATTAGACAATGTTGCAGTACCCATGTCTCCAACCGTGCACATTTCCCACCGCCAATGGGAACACTCATTTCCCACCACCAATGGGAACACTCATTTCCCACCGCCAATGGGAACACTCACTTCCCACCGCCAATGGGAACACTCATTTCCCACCGCCAATGGGAACACTCATTTCCCACCACCAATGGGAACACTCATTTCCCACCGCCAATGGGAACACTCACTTCCCACCGCCAATGGGAACACTCATTTCCCACCGCCAATGGGAACACTCATTTCCCACCACCAATGGGAACACTCACTTCCCACCGCCAATGGGAACACTCATTTCCCACCACCAATGGGAACACTCACTTCCCACCGCCAATGGGAACACTCATTTCCCACCGCCAATGGGAACACTCACTTCCCACCACCAACGGGAACACTCACTTCCCACCGCCAATGGGAACACTCATTTCCCACCGCCAATGGGAACACTCATTTCGCTTGCAGCAAGCAAATTTGATAAACTTCAGCTAAGCATTATGCTGTTTCAACTTGTTATGAATTATAGGTTCCTAAATAATTGATAATTTAGAAATTCTATAATGAATAAACTCTATTACTGACATATCTCCTAAAATTTGAAATCAAAAGTGCCAAATTAAGTTCTTAAAAAAAATAGTGGGGCGGAGCGATAGCCCAGCGGGTAGGGCATTTGCCTTACACGCGACTGGCCTGTGCCAGCCCGGGTCCGATCTCCGGCATCCCATATGGTTCCCGAGCACCGCCAGGAGTAATTCCTGAGCGCAGAGCCAGGAGAAACCCCTGAGCATTGCTGGGTGTGACCCAAAAAAAGCAAAAAAAAAGTGTGATTGGTGCTAAAACATATATCTAAAATCTCAACTATCAGTAACTTTGCAAATCACAATTCTTTAACTTAAAAAAAGAAAAAATCTTAATTAATCAGAAGCTCCGTGAAATTTTCTCCTTTATTATGTAGAGATTATCCTCCTAGTCATTAACACAGACACACTTCATTTATCTTTTCCACCCCATACTCCAAATGATTAATACAAATTTGGTCTGTGATTCTCCCTCAAATCTGCAAGCTTCTCAGGATAAGGGCTGTTTGAATTAAGGCATCTCCAGTATATTATGCAATGACTGGCAAAGAAAATAAGTCCACATACATGTGTTTGCTGACTAAAATGAACTAAAGCCTCTTTCTCTCATTTTTAATATTATCTAGCACTGTCTCCTCATTTTTTTTGCATAATAAACATAGCTAAAGAGGAAACTGTACATTTATTTGTGTCAGATTTCATTCTTTTTTGTCTGACAGTTCAAGTTATTGATACAGATATCCTGATCTTGTTTCTGATTTTACCATTTGGTCTATTTGGATATTCTATCCTAATGATTTACCCTCAGCACACAAAACAAATTAACTTCTATCATTACTAGAAAATGTTTGAAAATGGCCAAATGACAAAGCTTTACAAATTACCCAGAAGGTCATTATCTTTGGTAACTGATAAATGTATTGCTTTCTTTTCATTGTATAATTCAAGCAGCATACAAAGACTTTCCATTATATAGAAAAAGTTCATGAAATCAGTACTTTTGTACATCAAATCTGTTAAATGTTGACAACTTTATCTAATTTATTCCAATATAATCCAACCCAAATTTCATCATGTTTTTGTGAGGTTGTCACATGAAATTATGTTAAATATTTCATAAAATAAATATTTGAACTTGACTTTTTATGTATTATTTATTTTGATTTATTGTGCTATGAATTATTATTAATTTATTAAATTATGACTAATTTGATGCATATTCTGAAATTAATAAAATTTATAAATATTATTAATTTGTATTATATCATAATATTATAAATATTATAAGTTTAATAAATATTATAAAATTTTAATGCTTTAAGTGTGTTTCCTCCCTAGTTTAAATTATAGGCTTAACATGTATGGTTCAAGGCCCTCATTTTAATTCCCACATACTTAAAAAGACTTTTCTACAAAATAAATATTTAGTTAAGTTTAACTAAATGCAATCAAATCCTTGACTATGGTCATAATTTATCCAACAAAGATGTTTCATTAAGAGGTTTTACAGACATTTTTCCTGGACTATAACTTAAAAATGTTTCCTGTCACCAAAGCTTAGTTTCAGTTACTTTTAATACATCCCTAATTATGGGAGAGACAGTCACAATGTGTAAAAGAATGGAGAGAGAGAGAGCAAGAGAGAAAGAGAGAGAGAGAGAGAGAGAGAGAGGTAAAGTGCTTGCTATAGAGGCAGTCTGGGGGAGTGGGGAGGGATCGGGGGACATTGGTGGTGGGAAAGGTGCACTGGGGGAGGGGAGGGTGCTGGAACACTGTATGACTTAAACCTAATCATAAACAGTTTGTAATTGTATATCTCACTGTGGTATAATAAAATTAATAAATAAAAATAAGAAAGATAATTTTATGTTTTCTCACTTAAAGTATCCTTCTCGGGTTCTTAACAATTGAGTCATCCAGTCAGTTTTTCTCAAAAACACTGTAGATGGTAGCAAAACACACACACATAAAATATCAGTCACCACAATTACAATAATATCTCAAAGTGATTTATAGAAAGCCACGAATTTAGAGTACAAAATATATGAGGTGTGGCCAGAAGGAGAATACAGCAGGTAGGTGCTTTCCTTGCTTACACTAAGATGTGTTTCATTCATGGCACCGCATATGGTGCTTCAAGACCCCTGTGCCTGGCAGTGCCAGAAGAAATCTTCAGCAGAGTGATGTGGCCCACATACCCGAATCTCCGCCACTCCCGCAAAATACATATATGAGATTAACATTTGTTTCACTTTCAAAAATTTTCTTTTGTATTGAAAAACTTTAATATTAGCTTTTCCATGTCATGTTATATGCAAATATGTAGTCAACCATAGTAAATTTCTAATAATACTATGTTTAGTCAATCTGTGAATATACTTCTCATCAAAAGCCAGAGTTTCTTGAGTGGTTTAAAACACAAAATTACATATAACTTGAGGTAAATATCACTAATGACTAAGTATTTGCTCCAATTATTAATTTTATATTTCCTTAAGTAAGGATTTTGGGGCTCTAATATGAAGTTGACTAACATACAAAGAGTAAGCTTATTCTTACTTTTGGGCTGGAAAGCTCACATAATTCTAAAATCTTGTTAAGTGTAGATTCATTTACTGGCAGTCTTTCTCATAATGAATTTAACTATGAAAGATACCTGCATCTTTTAAAATAGCATTCCATTTTCTACTACTTTTGTATTTTTATACTTGGGAGTCACAAATTAAAAACAAAAAAAAGGCAGGAAAATTGTAGTCCACTATCCACAGTACGTTACTGAATGTGTCATTACTTGTATGTATTATTATTTCAACATTGAAAGCTCAAAGAATTCTAACTTTTTTTTATTCTAACCATTTTCCCATTTGTCTAAGGTTTAGCATATTTTTGGATGACTGCTTTAATATTTTAGCACTACTTATTAAAACACATCTCTTGAAGTCTTTCTAAATATTGCTAATTAACTTCTTCATTACCATAAGCATGCTATTAAGCCACACTAGTGCCATAAAATTTTTTAAATGAATAAACAAAATCATGCAATATAAACAATGATACAGCTGCTCATTGTTTATACAGCTCAGCAAATAATGGCCAAGTGTTACAGACTGAAACAATGAATATTATTCTCTCTCATTAATGAAAAAGAAAAGAATCTAGTTTAAGCTATGAATGTCAAAATAACAGGGTGTTCACATATTTAGGATGCAGTCAGTGTTGCGTCTCTGCCTATACGCCCATCGATACTCTGCCAAGTGATAACTATGCTCCATTCATTCCCTTTTAAGCAGTGGACTCAGTCTGCTCTCATGCTAAAAGGAGTTGCTTTGGAATTGAAAAGGATCAATTCCATCACATATTCATTCTACTTCTTTTACCTTCAGTTAAGCTGGACAGAGATTATGAATTCAGTAAAGATCTCTTACCAGAATGAATCATTACTTTACCAGAGTAAAGCATACTTATTACATAAAGTAAGGAAATAAAAAGTTGAATGATTTGAGAATCTGTTTTGAGAATCTGTTTCCATTTAAAAATAGGTTATGATAATTCTCAGTGAAAAAAAAATATATCCAACCTTTTGTTTCTTCTCTCCTAAAGTTAGAAATGCAAAAATCTCCCCAATATATTGTAGTATTTTGATGTTTTTATGATTTTCACTATAATTTCATATTATTTTAAACAGGAATAATAGCACAAATATCTTACATTCTAATTGAAACACAGTACAATTAGAATAAACAAATTATAATTCGTGAACCAGAATGAGTAAATTTTCAGCTTTTAAATTCAGGGTAAGCAAAGAACTCCAAACAAAGGGGTTTTGTAACAACTACTCACCCTAATCACTAAGTCAAATTTTGAGAAAATTCGAATGACATATAGAAAGAGGTAAAATAAGATTTAACATAAAAGTTTGTTAAATTTGTTGCTAAATGAAACCAGCTTCATGTAGAATTTTAATTTTAATATTACAAAACTAAATTGAGTCATTTTAGCATATCAGAATATTTAGCTCAACAAGTTTATGTGGTAAACTGTATTTTTAAAATTCACAGTAAGATTGGTTCAAAGCTACAAGATATTTTAATCTTAAAAGTGTAAAGTAAGAGCAGTAGAGAGCTGGACCAAGCCAAGGTCACACAACAGCCTGATTCAGGATGGGCACGTCCTCTGCGTTCACAGATCTCAGTTGGCAAAGCCTAGTGCGATTCATGCTGGGCTTGAATAGCCAGAATAAATTAACTGAGGCAGAAAGACTGATTGGACTCAGGCAGCAGCACAGCATTTCAAAACAGCTTTTCATCTATCCATGTTTAGGAATGTCAGTGGCAACGGACGGAAGAAGAAATCTATCATGTATTATAGACTATGGGGGTTTACTTGAAAAATAGGAACCTATATGAAAAAAAAGAATTCTACCTTCTCCCACTTTTGACTATGGTACAGACCTTTGCTTTTCTGTTTACCCTGGAGCTGGGGTTATACTGGTAACTACATTTTTTTCAACAAAAGAAATAGGTCAAATTTGTTTCCTGCTTAGGATATTAGACACTTTTTAAAAATGTCTGCGCTTATTTTTGTTTATTGCTTTCCAGCAAATGTTTTTTAATTCCCTACCTAATTACTGCCCCCCCACACACACACTCACACTGGAACAAACCCTGTATGGCAGCCTAAACTCTCACTGCGATTCTTACTGTGCTAATTTATTCCAGCCATTCAAGGTGAAGATGAATGGCACCTTGCTTTTCCAGAACAAGCCGGAGAGCGGACATGCCCATCCTGTCTGTGGCTGCTGTTCTTTCCTGTCAACCCCACAGGTAGTAATTCTGTGAGGACACAAAACAGGGTCATTTAATAAAACAAAGTGATGCATTTCACTGTCAGAACAGCCTGGCCTGGAGAGGGAGGAGGATGTATCACTCCACAAATTCTTAATGCATTGAGACAATCTCTGTGCTAGGATACAAATTCTAGTTCACCGTTAGGGAATCTAGAGCAGTGATTCTTTACAAACCTGAAATATCATCTGGAAAATATTACTATCAAAGTTTCTCAGTTTAAATGGGAAATATTAGATATTGAATTAACATTTTAGGGTTGTCCTTTGGTAGGAAAAAGAGAGGAAACTGCTTTTGCACATGCTCCCTTGGTGATTCACACATTCTCTCTGCAGTAATTAGGTAGGGAATTAAAAAACATTTGCTTGAAAGCAATCAACAAAAATAAGCGCAGACATTTTTAAAAAAGTGTCTAATATCCTAATTTTTAAACTTTGTAGTTTACGTAAGCGAATCATGAAATTCTCTAAAGAATTCTCATATTGAGCAGCTAAATTAAACTAGGGTATTGAGTTGCTTCCAAACTTCCTGATTCAATTGGGATTTATTTATATCCTTACAAGTTGCTCTTAGATAGACTTTGAGACACATTAGCCTATGAAATTAAGTAATCAGTTGTTTGAAATCTATAGACACATATTTATATTTCATTATACAAAAGTATTAATAATACTTTGGAAATATATACTTTTTGCTTTTTTTGGGTCACACCCGGTGATGCTCAGGGGTTACTCCTGCCTCTTCACTCAGGAACTCCTGGCTGTGCTCCAGGGACCGTATGGGATGCCGGAGATCGAACCCGGGTTGACCACATGCAAGGCAAATGCCGTACTCGCTGTGCTATCGCTCCAGCCCCTGGAAATACCTTTAATGTAACGATTGCAATCTGCTGCAGTGCTCGGAGTCCAAGCAGCGCTGGGAACTGAGCCCAAAGCCCGGCACCTGCGCACATGCTCTATGCAAACTATCTTCTTGACCCTCACCATACTATTTAACTGAACAAAATGTAAAACATTCTTTGTATTCTTTGTCAGAAAACAAACAGGTAATTATTGTTGTAACCAGGGGATGGGTGGAGTCGTGGAGAATTTATGCAACTTTTGTTGTAATTTTGGGTGTCAGGAATAGAAGCAGGATCACGGATGTAATAACAAACACTCTCCCCAGAGCTCAGGTGGTCACCAACATTTTTGTATTTTTTTCTTTGAGTATGTAAATGTTACTATCTGATGTTAATGGTCGTTAATGCTTTCCTGTAATCAAAAGTAATCAATTGAAAAAATTCCTTTAAACATATAGTTGTAGAGTTGTTTTTTTTTAATTTTAGTATTTCTGAGGGGGAAATTGACCTGTTTTGCTTCAAAGTGAATTTTTTGTGGGCATAAACACACACACAATGGAATACAATGCAGCTGCTAGGAATGACGAAATCATGCAATTTGCTACAAATTGGATGGAACTGGAGAGTATCCTGTCAATTCAAGTAAACCAGAAGGAGGACAGACACAGGGTAATCTCACTTATTGGTGGTATATAAATAAGTGGGTAAGGAAATGTGAGAGATTATAAAGGAATAACATGATCATCATTGACATAAGAATATAGGGAGGAGAAGGACATAGAGGAAAATAAATCGAGGAATTAGTAAGAAGAGGCAGATGGGAAGTAATGGGGGCCAGGGGTCAAGGGTATTGGGTTTATTTGTAGTGTATAGGAGTATATATGTTCCTATATATACATATATATACATATATATATATATATATATATATATATATATATATATATATATCACTGTATCACTGTCTTCCTGTTCATCATCAATTTGCTCGAGCGGGCCCCATTAACATCTCCATATGTCCTGTCTCATGCTAGTAGATCCCAAGGGCATCTGCTTGCTCCAGGAACATAAGAGCCTCAAACCATTCCATCAGGTCATGAGAATGAGGTCTATAATTGTTACTGATATTTGGCATACGACACGGGCAGCTTTCCAGGCTCTGCCGTGCGAGTCGCATACTCTTGTAGTCACCTCTGATTTCCAGCTTTAAAAAAAAGGAAAGGCATAATGTCATCTGCTAACCAGAAACAAAAAACAGGCCACCTTTGTCCAGACAAACGGGCCTTTGTGGGTTCCAGGAACCATATGGGATGTTGGGGAATCTAATTCCGGTTGGTGACCCACAAGGCAACTGCCCTACCCCCATATTCTGTCATTCTGACCCTTATCTTTTTATGCTAGCACCACACTGTTCTGATTACTATAAAATTAAAAAAAATATGTTTGTGTTCGAAAATATGATCTATCATAAATTATCTGTGTAATCCTGAGAGTCATTTTATTTCCCTGAACTCTGATTAGGTATCCCCTAGGGCTGAAACAGGATGAGAGAGTAACATTGTTCTTTGTTACACCTCTCCTCCTCTCCCTAGTTATCATCTCCATTAATTTACATCATCATTACAACGGGGCTTACCTGAGCTCACGGACTACTTTTACTTTTCTTTTCTCTATTTCTTTTCTTTATTTCTCTCTATTTTTCTATTCCTCCCTCCCTCCCTTCCTTCATCTATACAATCTCATTTAATTGTTGTGATACTCAATATTACTTTTATATATAATATATATACATACATACCCCAATATATATATATATATATATATATATATTCGTATAACTGACACACAGAGTGAATACTGAAGGCATGACATGCAAATCATAAGATAAATCCTTTAAAATGTGCCTCTCAAGGAGACAGGATGAGGTGGTAGGGTAGTGAGAGGGAAACTGGGGATACTGGTGGAGAGTCTTGGTGGGACAGTTTCTAAAATACAGTGTACCTAAAGTTCAACTATAAGTACCTTTACAAATCATGGATTCTTAATTTAAAAATACAAATTTAACTTATTTAAAAAAAATACAAGTGAATCTAAAAATTTCAAATTTTTAAAATTGATTATAAAGGCTGGCTCAGATACTTTCAAATTGAGCACTGATATGTGTTTCAGTGTGTACTGCCTTTTTGAGTTCTTTCACGATTTTAACCCTCACAACCACTGAAAAGATGGCTTGAAATGTTCAAAACTCCAAGTTGATAGAGAACAGTGCTCAAGCAAATAAAATACAACAAAATATATCTCTCGGATTCTGTAGTAAGGCATGAATCTACAGTAATAATAGAAGATCATGCACACTTTGGCTCTGAATCAGGGTGAGGAGGCAAGGACTAGGACCACCTAAGAATTTTTGTGAAATTCTAATTGTAAAAAAAAAAAAAGCATACCACTCCTCTATGAAGATTTCATTTTCTCAGAACAACTCTGGCATTGTATAATTTGTCCTCTTGTCACAACATGGCCTACTTAAATAGTTAAGTCACTTTTTTAAATTTAATGAAAAGGCCTTTTTTACATTCCGCAATAGAATTGAAAATTGTTTATTGGCAGTCTATTCATGTGGCACAGTAGCTTAATTTGTAGAGATATATTTCACTCTTTCAAAGATTTAAAGAGTTCAATAAAGAAATTTGGGAAACCTAGAAAGACAAATATAAATCATTCATAAATACCATGAAAACTTTGAATCATGTGCTTATTTAAATTTGTACTACATGTAATAAAAAGAGGCCTCTCCAATAGTTTTCCTTTGTGATATTTTTCCATGCCAAGGATTGGTTCTATAGGTTCACATATGCTGGACATGTACTTTTACCACTGAGCCACATTCCTATTAAGTAGAACTAAATCTAATAAAGAGCTAGGCTGCATATTTCTGAAATTGTTCACATTAAGAATCTCTGTGAAAATTTCAACTTCATCTTATAATACTTCAATAATTAAACCTTTTCTTTAAGAATTTCCAGAAACCATACCAAAAGCATCAAATCCTTATACTATGGTTTCACATTCTGTATCACTGTATCACTGTCTTCCTGTTCATCATCGATTTGCTCAAGCGGAAACCAGTAACATCTCCATATGTCCTGTCCCATGCTAGTAGAGCCCAAGGGCACCTGCTTGCTCCAGGAACATAAGAGCCTCAAACCATTCCATCAGGTCATGGGAATGAGGTCTATAATTGTTACTGGTATCTGGCATATCAAATACAACACGGGTTAGCTTGCCAGGCTCTGCCGTGCGGGTTGCATACTCTTGTAGTCATCTCAAAATCCAGCATTTATTGATGAACAGCAGAGCCGCTTTCGACTGCACGAGGCGGGCTGTGATAGGCTGGTATGCTGGGTGGAGTTCTGACGAGGGGGAAGTCCAGATGTGGAAAATGGAGGCCCTCATGGAGTGGGGGGTCATCTGGCTTTTTGGGAGGCTCTGATGGGGTGGCGGTCCAGGGCTGGAACACCCGATCCCTCCCGGGCATCTCGTGAGCGACTGGGCACAGGGAGAGCCAGTAACAGCTCTGCCCCATGTCTGCGAGTCTCTGGATCAGCATACCTGGGCCAGATTTAAAAAGAGACTGCTGCAGGGTGGATCTCGATGAGCCGGCCTGTGATAGGCTGGTCTGCTGGGTGGAGTTCTGACAAGGGGGAATTCTGGATATGGAAAATGGAGGCCCTCACGGAGTGGGGGTCATCTGGCTTGGTGTGAGGCTCTGCTGGGGTGGCGGGCCAGGGCTAGAACATGGCATCCCTCCAGGGTGCCTCATGAGCGGCTGGGCACAGCGAGAGTCAGTAGCAGCTCTGCCCCATTTCTGTGAGTCTCTCACATTCTATGATACATTTATAGATTAATTTTCCATAATAATTATAAACTATTTTAGCTCATAATTCAGTAAGTTATAAAGTAGTTGAGCCCATAATTCATATCTTCACTTAAAACCTGAGTTTCTCCTGGCAGTTGACTTTACATTTATAGTCTTCCTTGCTTCATTTGTACATAACAGCGTTCATTGATTTATTTAACATTGCCGGCCCTCCAAGCAGTGCTCAAGGGGTTCTGGGGCCATCCTGCTCATCTGCCCAAACGTGTGGGTCTGACATTTAGCTGTGATACTAGGAGCCAAATGGTGCCAAGGACTCAACATGGACCTTAAACATACAAGTACTATGCCCATTTGAGTTATTTCCATGGCTTTTTATGTATTCATTTTGAAGTACTGAGGTCTTCAAAATTCAAATTTGGAAGGTTTGATGGGAACTTTAGAACTTTACTATTGAACCAGCTTTTCTCTATTCAAGATTGATGTGTCCTTGTTGCCTAAATTTGCTATTTAAAATAAATCTGTGTTCTAGTACATGTACATTGCCTTCAGCTGTCCCCTTTTGCTCTTTAGCTGTGAATTGAATAGAATTCTTTTCCATCACTGATAGAAGGCAATTCAACCGCAATAATGCCATCCATAGGGAATTCTGATTTCAGTTCGGGGACATGTTTGTGATTTTAGTCATGCTTTTTCTTTGATCTTTAATTTATTCACTTGAAAATGTAATGTTCATGATGTTTCCTTTCCACAAGATGTGTTAGTATTAAATTTGATAATATATGTGAATTCCTATAAACAATTCAATAAATAGTGCATTTTGATATTAGTACTTTTAGAATAATATTTATTGATGCACTGCAATCACAATATTGTTAATGAATTCTGTTCATGATTGCTGCAATACCAACCCCTCCACTAAGATGCATTTTCTTTTACACTTTTTTTTTTTTTTTTTTGCTTTTTTGGGTCACACCTGGCAATGCTAAGGGGTTTCTCCTGGCTCTGCATTCAGGAATTACTCCTGGCGGTGCTCAGGGGACCATATGGGATGCCGGGGATCGAACCCTGGCTGCCATAGGCCGGCTGCGTACAAGGCAAACACCCTACCCACTGGGCTATCACTCCGGCCCTCTTTTACACTTTTTATGTTGCTGTTGTTCTCCAACCATATTCAGCTGTGCTCGGTGTATACATCTAGCTCTGTGCTCAGGGAGTACTCCTGGCAAGGCTCAAGGGAGCACACATAGTGCTATGGATCTAACTTGAGTTGGGGGTGTGCCTGGCAAGCATCTTGACTGCTGTACTATCTCTCTCTTTTTTTCACATCTGGAAGCTACCAGAGTGCAGGGTCAATACTTACCAGCTCATAACTAAAATCACGGAGTGTTGCGTAGTGTATAGCCTCAGCCTAATCTTAAAGACATATTTACTGAATAAAGAAGAGAAAGATCTATTTGCTGAGGAGGGAGATTGGAAAAGGAGAGAGATTTGGGGTGGAGAGACTGGGAGGATAGTCATCAAACTGGTCTCTTCTCTATCTTGGCAACCACAGGCCCCCACACTCTTGTGGTAGATTGCAACCACTGACAAGTCCTCCTGGTCCGTTTTCCCTGGCCTTGGATATTAGTCTTGTATTAAATTTTTTCAGATCTCACAAATGAATGCAGTCATTCTATATCTGTCCTTTTCCTTCTGACCCATACCACACAGCATGATGTTCTCCATGATACTCTTAACTCACTAATGTGGGAATGCTGACTGGTTCAGACCTTTTGGAAAAGCAAAATGGACATTCCTCAAAAAATGAGAAATTGAGCTCCCATTTGACCCAGCAACATCACTTCAAGGAATATACACTGGGGGCTCAAAACATAGAGAAGAAACACCATCTGCTGTTATATGTTTGTTGCAGCACTAATCATGAGAGTAAGAATCTGGAAACAACCTGAATGCCTGAGAATAGATAACTGGACAAAGAATTTATGGTACATGATGGAATACTATGTAGCTGATAGGAAAAATATGGTCATGAAAATTTCTCTATAAATGGACTGACATAGAGAGCATTATATATATCTTAATTGACTATGATGATTCTAAATAAAATATTTTCTTGTTTTTGAAATGCAGTTATTCCATGACATTTATCACAAAATTTTCACAGCATCAAAGATGTTTAATTACCAAGTCAACAAATGTCAATCACTTTGCTTGAATTTGCATATTTCTGGTAGAAATGTATCTGATAACATTAATTTTAGGAATCCAAATTTAAAGTTAAAATACTGTGGTCATAGGAGACTTCAAGTAGAGAATAGAGAATGCTTTTAACTTCTCCATTCACTATAATCATGTATGATAATCTGGATGACTATGCAGTGTCAAAGGGTCTAAAGAGAAACAGAATCCTTATTAAACAATAAGAAATATACGCCCCAATGATTTCAAGAGAAGTCTAAAAATAGGTGTCATTCCATAAAACCATAAAGTACAGCACAGTGCATTTCATCTTTTATTTTGTCATGACTTGTCATTATCTACGAATTTAGCTTACTAGTGGTAGTTATTAACAAGAAAATACCTTTGTGTTTCAATTCACAGAATTAATTAGCTATCCTATCATTACATACTTGAAAACCATTTAAATTTTTAAAAAACAGAAAAAAAGGGCATGACAAGCTCTGCTATTTCAGTAATGATGATACCTCGAGACAATTCTCACTTATTTTTGCTAATGTGGTTAGAAGCGGCATATTCTGAGTAAAACCCCTGAAAAACTCTATTTCTCATTTTAGCCACCGGTGCCAACCCACAGGTGTGCTAATGAGAAGCAAACTATTTTAGTTCCACTGGCCTGCCCTCTGGTGGACGTGCTAAATGAGCAGTGAAATGGCTTCAGAAAAGACACCTGGCTTTAGTGAGATGCTGATTCACAAAAAGGCATCATGGTGGGTGTAAATGAGTTACATGTAGAAATGATACTGAAAACTCTTTCTATCAATATATGAGGGATATTTTCCCAAGGAGAAAAATAATAAGTAACTTTTTCACATGCTTTTGGAGCCACATTTGGCAGGCTGTTCTCAGGCTTAATTCATGGCTCTGTCTGTGCCCAAAGAACACATTTGGTGGGACTCAGGGTACCATATGGGGTGCTTAGGACAAACCCTGGGTATGTTCCCTGAGCATCACTAGGATAAATTCCTGAGTGCAGCTCCAGGAATAAACTCTGAGCATCCCTGGATATGGTCCCCCAAAAATAAACTTTGTGTAGTGCAAGCACCCTACTTGTTATATCTATGGCCCCTATAAGTAACACTGTGAATCTTTTTTATCTATTGCACCTTGTTTCTTATTAGCATAATCACTTGTATATTATAAGATTGATTAGGTGACAATGGACTCAGTCTAAAATAACTAGGTGCCGACAATCTCTATATAGGACTGATTCTATTCAGATTCTGTAGAGCAAAACACATTTCTGGATAGATTTAACCATCATTATAAAGGGAAAAATGCAGGAAAGGTAAAGACAGAGTGGGGATGAAAGAGATAGAGAAAGAGAGAAAGAGAAAGAGAGAGTACACAGTAGGTAGGGTGTGTGGCTTGCATGCAGCAGGCTGAGTTCAGCCATCAACAACACATGATTCCCTGAGCATTGCCAGCACTTGTCCCTGAGCACAGAGTCAGAAGTAGCCTTGGGCACCACCAAGTAGAGCAAAAAAAAGTATATATCTAGATGTATCTAGATATATCTGTATAGATATATCGCAATATATTAATATATGAATTAATGTAAAATATAAATTCATAATCCATATAAATATATGAATTATATGACCAAGAAACTATATTAACAATATAGAATAGATTCTCAATAAAAGTTAAAAACAAAATATCCAATACAGTAAGGAATTTAACAGATGTTCAGTGGCAGTGGAGTAGCCTTTTGCACATTTTGGCTCCTGAAACATTCACCAGTACCAATAACCTTCAGGAAGTGGCTGTCATTACAGGCAAGAAAGAAAGCACTGGAACGAAAATAGGCACGCAGCAGACTGGGAAAGACGCAATGCATCAAAACACAGAAGGAGGAGATAAGCAACAGGTACTTAGTGCTTTTTTTCTTTTTTGTAAAATTTAGTCTTTTACTAACATGGATGTAAATTAAACAAGGGAAAAACATATCTCAAATGGAATGTGAAGCAATCACAACCCATAAACTGAGAACAATTTGACTCGAGATCTTACCACTTTCTGTTTTGTGAGTAGAGTGCCCCAGACTTAACTAAACTATTCAGGAAATAGATTCAGTTACCTATTAAACACGTGACAGTTTCAAAATGCTCAAGATTCTCTGCCAGCTCTCGCATTACTCAGCTGTCAAAGTAAAGGGCTCAGATATATGATGTGAAAATTACATTTTAACGAGGTGTCATGTGTGTTTAAAGTTCTTATTCATCACTACATAGTCACAGTTCTTACTGGAGACACAAATACACATAATTAGCATATTATAAGGACAGAAGGTTCACCTTATCTGCATTGTTAAACTGTGTTAGGCTTTTTTATTGTTTAGAATTCCACTGTTTTCAGCAGATAGAAGAATGGTCACCACATATACTAAACTGACTTTCAATGAAATTTGGCTTAGAATTGGGGAGCAGAACAGTTGACACACGGAGGTAGTTAGATGTTTGGCTTAGTCATATTCATTGATGCATGTCACTGAATTTTCACCAACGGTTTTCAAATTCCTTTGGTGCTGGGGTTCAAGAATAGTACAGTAGGTAGTGTTGGCCTTGAATGGGGCTATCCTATGTTCAATCAATTGTGTCCCATATGTTCCCCTGAACATGTCGGGTGTGATCCCTGAGCACTTCGTCAGGATTAAGGTGTGAGAATAGCTAGGGTCTCATTCAACAATACCTCAAAATTGTGTTAGGTTCAAAAAAACTTGAGAAAAATCTTGGACATGGTTTTCATAGTCTGATATTTATTATATCCTGAGCCTCTGATTGTGGGGAAGAGTGAAAGAGATTTCTATACTCAATAGAAAAAGTTTGACTTATGTGCGGATAGCGCAGAAACAAGTTGGATGTGAGGAAAATATCTCATGCTTCATTTCAATTTATTAATGAACAATGAGCATTTTCAAATGTGGCTCCAAACCAAATTAGAACAAAAGACCCACAAGGCACAATTATTAGGATTTTTTTTTTTTTTGCTTTTGTATCACACCTAGCAATGCTCAAGGGTTACTCCTGGCTTTGCACTCAGGAATTACGCTCGGTAGTGCAGGGGACCATATGGGATACCAGGGATCGAACCCTGGTTGGCTGCATGCAAGGCAAATGCCCTATCCGCTGTGCTGTCACCACCCCCTGGGATAATATTTTGAAGTGCAAACAATAGCTCTCTAATTGCAAGAATGATGTATTTGACATGCTTATTGAGTGTGCCATGTGCAGCGATATACCAAGGTCATTTTATTTAAAGGAATGGCTGTAGACACTGTCTCAAACATACTGGCCCTGAGTCACATAGTCACAGAAAAGGAGTATAGACCTGAAGTTGGGCATTTCAATAGTTGGGAGTTTTATTTATTTATTTCTTATAGGAACGAGTCACATCCAGAGATGCTTCATACAGCTAGGTTGTGTTCTATCACTTGAGCTATCTCATAAGCCCAACAGATGTAATGGAACAAATTACGTAGCAGGTCCAACATGGAGTCCAATTGATGTACTGGTAGGAGGTTATATATACCATTGCCGTATCTAGAAAATTTGCCTAGAATGGTTCTTATAGGATTAACATGTAGCTCTGAGGTTTAGTTTATTAGGCCTATTAATTAGATAATCTCATTAAAAGTTAATTCTCCTCTAAGTATTATTTTCAAGTTAGGGAAATAAAGACCAAAAAGCTGAGAACCACATACACAGTCAAACTGGTGCCAAGGGTATAATTCAAATGTGAATCTGATCCCAAGCTCAGATTCTGCAGCACTACAATGCTCATGTTTATATACCACTGCAGAGTATTTTCAAACTTTCCAGAAGTTTTACCCCTTAACTTTCAACATCACAAACTTTTAATATAAAGAACAACTATACTCAATAAAAATAAAATGAAGGTACCCTGTTATATAAAAATAAATAAAATGTAGGTGCCCTCTTATATAAAAACTTTAGAGATTTGATATGCAGTGATCAGGCCTATTAAAATCAGTGCAAAAGTAGTCTGCTTCCAACACAAGGTAATAGTAAATATACTGGAGATCCAGGGGCTTAAAATAAGTCTTTTGACTCAATATATTCATAGTTAAGTTGCAGGTTTACAGATACATAAGGAAATCCTTAATACGATTTCAGTAAAGGCAATTTCTTTGAAAAATGTCAACTTAATTTATGAAAGAAAAATATCCAGCTGAAACCATTTGTGTGGAAAAAGATGAACAGCCTCTATTAATGCTAATTGAAATTCTCATATCCACATATATCAAGCATAAAATTTACTTCTCCACTCATTCTTTCCACTTCTAAACTGCAGTAAGTCCATGCCAATGTACCAGCTTTTTAATTTAAGCCTCCATGCATGAAAACTGATATTTTTCTTATGATTATATTTGAAAATTTAATATAAGTGAAATCTCACTTGGCAAAGAGACAAAGTTTTTATTATCAATGAAGAAGAGTTAAAAGCTGAATCTCCTGACTTGCTAGACATTTTTGAAAGCTGATATTTGTCATTTCTCAGTGCTCACCAATTTAATAAGTCCCTTTTAACAAATGCCAATACATTTGGGCAAGATGGTCTATTTAACTACTACAAATGAAATATGGTATAACTTTTGTAGGTCTAAATTACACACACATAAAAATGCACACCCTCACACACATATTCACTCTTAAACTTTTTAATGGATGTTCCAAGCACTGTTGTTGCAAGTACTGCCAAGAATTTCTGATATGTTGGTCAATGCTATAATCTTATCTTTTAACTGTAACCTGCAATATTGTCTAAGAATTTGTTCCAATTCATTAAATAAAACTTGAGTGCTAGTTGATTTCACCTAGTAATTATGTTATTTCTTTTTTGGGGGATATATCTTGATATGCCCAGGGCTTACTCCTGGCTCTCTGCTCAGGGATCACTCCTAGCTGAACTTGAAGAATATGTGGTGTTCAGCACCAAAAGTCCATGGGCTTTGTGCCACACCACTGCATTTCCTGCTGGAATGTCTCTGCAGTCCCTAACTTAGCCCTAATTTTACGTAAAAACAAAGTATAAAATTTTCAAAAGCGAAATTTGGAATATATTTTGCCCGTTTTCATGAATGAAGTTTCCAAAATTATGCAAGATTTATTAGCTTAGGGGGGAATATTAAAAATTAGTTCCTATTTTAATTATATCCAAACAGGTTAAGAACCACACAAAAAAGGGGTTTAAATGACAAATTATCAGTTAGGTATATGCATATCATGGTCCTGAAGGAAAGGATTCCCAGATGACTAAAGATCAGATTTTTTTTCAACTGGGAACCGTGTGCCCCTTCATTAGCCCTCAGGAAGTTTCAAGGAGAACACATTAGAAAAATCAGGGCCACAGCATGAGACTAGTGGAGTAACTGATATACCAGGGAGGAAGCAAGGCCAGAAGATGGGCCTGGTCAGAGAAATCAAGGTTTGTTGATCTCTAGTGAGTGTTTTTTTCCTTAGGTTTTGAAGTGAAGAGTGTGTTACATTAAACAGTTTTCCTGAACAGTGTTAGCCACATTATGCACTTTGTCTAGGTAGTTTTGTTTCATTTTATTTTTCAGCCTAAGTACAGAGATGTTTTTTGCTACCACTATATATTTAGAGTACTCATAAAATACAAGTCAATGAAGTATCAACATTTCTATAAATGAAAAGAATCACTGTCACTGAGGCCTCTGAAGGATCAGTGCAAAGAGACTCTAATCTTATTCAATTAGATAAGAAATGGGAAGCAAATCATTCACTCATTTGTTCATTCAAGCAAACATTATCTTAGCACTGATCTTATGAACATCACGAATTACACTAGTGCCTTAGAAGAAAAAAGTGTTCGGATAATATAATAATATGGTCAGCAGTATGACTGACCATATGGAATATAGAATCTAGTTTTAATATTTTATATGAATAAGTAGAAGCAGCCTGCCCCTTGAGGTGTTGCAGGTGTGGCTGAGGTGCCTTGCTGCATCGGCAGGTGGCAGACAGAAGACAGGCTTGCCTACACCTAGGGCTCTGCCTTTTGGGCCCTGGATGATTGATGGTCTGACATAGAAAAAGACTGGGCCCCTGGGATGAACCCAGAGCCATTGCAACACCTGGCAAGCTACCTGTGGTGTATTTGATATGCCAGAAATTAACAAAAATGAACCTCGTTCCCAACGATGGAGACTTTACTGGCGCCTGCTTGAGCAAATCGATGAACAACTTGAAGACAAGTGACAATAAGAAGCAGAATGACATGGACATAAAAGCCTGGTAATAACAATATAAAATATAAATATTAACATAAACTGAAAAAAGTTTGAATTGTTATGGTTTTTATCAAAGTTCAGTCACCTGTATCTTAGGTTCTGTTTTCCTTCATCATGAAGTAAATATTATTGCTAGCAACAATTATTAGCTGTTAATCTAAGATAATTCAGCATTGTTGTAAACTTTTTTTAAGCAAAATAATTTAATACAAAAAGTGGGAAAATGTTCATTACAAAACAATAAAAGAAGTAATGTGTTCCCCAAAAGAAAAGGAAACTATTTTTTTTGTGTCAGGGCAAGCTCCTGGGCTAACAGGCCAATATGGGGGGCTGGGATGGAATGTAGCAGTATTATCACTTCCGCTGAATAGGACACTTGTAAAGAACTGAAATTGAGGATGACCTGCATCTTGTTTTGGTTTCTTGGATACACCTGGCAGTGTTTACTCCTAAATCTGTACTCAAGGTTCTCTTGTTGGTTTTCATGGGGAATGACATGTGGGGCCCGGAAAAGAATCCAGGTAAGGGATATGAAGCGAAATACCCTATTGTGCTATTGTTTCTGCCCTTAAACATGATCTCAAGTTTATTCTAAGGTGAGTTTTTCATTTTTATTATGATATTGTACCATTTTTCCTGCATTTATCATTGAAACTTTTTCTGTACACATCAATTAGCTAGACACTCATGTATTACACTCAACTTGAAAATAATCCCAGTCAGGTGATGAATTCTGAGGTTCTCTAAGGTGACTATATAAATGCTGGAAGCGAGAGCTAAAGTATCCTTTAAAACTAACTTTTTGGCATTTTCTGATGAAGAGTTCTTCTGAGGTCACGTCAGAACCAATTAGACAGACTTGCTTTCTGTTTTAGCAATGTATTGTGTACTTCACTGCACAAAGAATTAGCCAGATGTTTATAAAATTCTCCTTCAAAGGAGTAATGTCTGGCAAAAAAAAAAACTAGCTCCACAAGGATAAACCATTTTTTATACTTTTCAATTTATAGCTAAAAGTGATTAATGGTCCATTTTAGATAAAAGCACCAAGAGAAATATTCAAATCACAGGTTATTAGAAGATCAAAAGAAAATCTAATCAAAATACTTAATTATTAGATTTAAAAATGGGATAACAGAAACTATAAATATATCACCCAATCAAAAGTCAAACTTACCTGATCTGCTATCCAGTGGTCCAAAATCTAAAGAATATTTCACGACGTGATAGTTATTCCAAACATAAAGGAGGTTGTCCCTGGGATTGTAATCCACAGCTGCTATGTACTGGTATGAATTAGGAAAGGGTACATCCACCAAACTATCCTTACTTTGATCTGTATTGTAAATATAGTCAATTTTATTCCCTGTGGCCTCATTGTCATCATCCTCATACACAGATTTGACCACATACAGAATCCCACAGATCATAAATGCGTTGGAAGCAGATCTTTTATCATAGGCAGTATCCCAGGTCCCTTCAATCCGTAGAGTATAAGGGTTCAATTGACTAATGACAATTTTGCCATTGTTTTGTTCCGTTGCATAGATTACCCACAGCCCATTCTCATCCACTGCCAGGTCTATGTCAGATTTGCCTCCCCATCTGTAAGGGGATGTATCATGGTAATTGGCATTTGCTATGATAGCTTCTCCACTCTTTATTCTGGTCCGTAAATCGAACTTCACAATGTTCCTGGTGCGCTCTTTGTTGAAGAACAAAGCTCCATCATACACTACAAATCCTGTGCCATCCACCCTGTGAGGGAGCTTGTAAGTTGTCGTTGGCCTTCCAGCGATGAAATCATCCTTGGAAGAATACTCAGTCAGGGTATCAGTCCTGTATGGGGTCCATGGCATGTAATAAATTTTGTCAGATGCCTGGAGAGGGTCTTTGCACCATGCCCCAGATTGGTGGTCAGACTCAAATAAATGTTCACTCTGGTATACTCCTTTGAGTAGTCCAGGACAAAGAAAAACTGTTGAAAGATAAAAAGGAAATAATGTGGTAAATATATTAATTTATGTATTTCATGAAATTTCTAATTTTTCATTAAATAAAATGTAGCTCTATCAATGTGTACCTACCACCAACTACTTATTTTTTGATATTCAAAGAGCATAAAGTAATCTATACAGTTGTTTTGACTTTCATTCAAAATAATTTTGATTTGCTTAAACACTGTATTTTCTTTTTTATGACTAGCTATGCTATCCACTGGCCTTACGTCCCTAAATACATCTGATAATATTTTGAACATATACATACAGATGCACTATGTCTTTATAGACATATAACAAATAAAACTATACACATAATAAACACATATTTATACACATACATATCTTATTTTAAACTTAAAAGAGAATGTACATCTTGTTTATATGAGAATTTCAACAGATACCATTAAGTAACAAAAGGAAATTCAATAGTAGTCAAAAAAAATAAAGGAAAAGAGTAGGCCAATACAGTACAGGCCACTAGATTTTCTAGCAATAAAGTTCAAAACTGCTATAGCACACACGGAGCATGCAACCCACACAATTAAAGATGAGTGATGTGATGGATACTGGAAGGATAAGGAGAAAAAGAAGAGAAAGAAGAAAAAAAAGGAAAATAGAGAAAAGATGAAAGGTTACAGAGAAGAACCAAAGATCTAGATTTTAATCAGTTAAAAATGTCCTGTTAAATACAGTAATACTGGAACTTAAAAAAACATGTACCTTTTACTGTTATATGAGAAAAGCATTTAAAAATTAAAAGAATATTTGCTTTAATAGTTTGCTGCTCACACTTCAGATAGAAAAGGTGCAGAAATGATCTAATTTCATTTGATTTGTCTTAGGAGTCTGTAAAGCATATGTTTAAAGCTTGGTATAAAATTTGGCTGGTTCATCTGTAATGAAGGGACTAAAAAAGCAGTGTTAATCAGTGTTTCCCAAAGAGAGGTCCTTAAAAAGCACCAGTTTCAAGTAATATGATTTGGTGTTACAAAGAAAGTGGGGGGGGGAAAAGAAAAATATTTGGAGCCATACACACTCAAAATATTATTATAGAGATTCTAATTGTTTAGATACATTAATCAATCTGCAGTGGAATACTATGGAGATAGAGAAAATTATATGACATTATTTGATTGTGAATCCCTTTTTAAAGAGTCTTTTTGGAGTGTAGTTTTAGCCACACCCACTATGGGAAACACTGCTCTAATATATTTGCAATGCAAAAACATTTTAAAATAATCATGCAGTCAACTGTTATTTTGAAATGATTAGAAGCATTTTGGATATAAGAATTAGAAAATCAATAAAATTGTGGATGTTGACCCAGAGTTTAACAATTAAAGCACTACTGTCTTGATATTAGTGGTAAGCTACGTAAAATAATTTCAAACCTAGATTTCTACTCCCCCAAAAAAACTTAAGAAAATCTCAGTTAGTATCTAGAATAGTTAAAAATAAAAATACAGATGGTGTGGTGATACAAAGGATAGGGTAAAACATTTGCCTTGCATGCTACCAACCTGGGTTCTATCTGGCATTTCATATGGTCCCCCGTGCACCATCAGTAGTAATTTCTGAGTGCAGAGCCAGAATTAATCCCTGAACATCATAAAACATTTTTCTTGGCTCATTAAGCCCTAAAATATTCCCCAGATTTTAGTTTTAGATAAGTGAAATTCATACAAAAAATGCTGACCACCAATCCTCTATTTCATCACTTGTATCACTTGTCTTCCCTTTGTTGATAGATTTGCTCGAGTAGGTGCCAGTATTGTCTCCAGTCTTTGGGAATGAGGTCCACTATTGTTATTGTTTTGGGCATAATGAATACATCATCAGTAGCTTGCCAGGCTCTGCCGTGGCTCTGGGTTTATCCCAGAGGGTCCATTTTCTATGTCAGACTATCAACCATCCAGGGCCCACAGGGCAGAGCCTTGTGTGTAGGCAAACCTGTCTCCTGTCTGCCACCTGCTATGCAGCCAGGCACCACAGCCACATTTCAGAATAATATTAACAAAGTCATTTTTTAGGATTTGAATATTATTGTTATATACAAAGAATGGGCAGATTTTATTGATATAATTGTATAGAAAGCTTGTTTCATTAGTAGTCAGCCACTGATTTACATAAAAGTATTTCAGAAAAAAATATTTTTCTAATGAATTAAAAAAAAAGGAGGGGGGAAATCACACCAGAGTTAAAAAATAAACTAGCATAGATATAAAGGCAAATATTAACTATTCACTATTTATCACCATCTAATGGACTTCTACTTATCGCAAAAAGAGAAGAATAAAACACATGCTTGAAAATTTTAAAACTATTAAGTTGTTTTAGGTTAAAAGTATCAAACCAGCACTGGTCAGTACAATGGATTAAAGTGAAGTTGAGCAGCAGAAGCAAATAAATTTCCATAAAGATAAGAATTAATAACAAAATTATTTTAATTAAATGTTAAACTGTTAAATAACTTAGCCTATAAATAGTATATAATTTATGAAAGGTATTTAATTACCTTTTTGTTCCACTTCTATTGGAGAAAGAGAAGGAAAGAGAGAAAGGAGAAAAGAGAATAGATTAATGGTACGGTATTGGCTAAACACTTTTTATTCATCTCTTCTAAACTGAAAGCAAATAATTTATTTCACTCATTCTTGCTTTATGAGCATTGCATTTGTTAAAATCTCATTTCTCTCTGAAATTACTCTCTAAAACAACCATAAAATTAAAAATACAGTACAAACTTATAATAGTAACTCAAAATTTAATCAAGCTAAGATTGAATAAACAGATCATCTAAACTATAGATATAGCAAACAAAATATTCATAATATGAATACTAATATTTTCATTTCAAAGGCAGGTAGGTAATGATTTACAGAAAGTTCTCAATTAATTTGGCTAAACTCATTTAAAAGGTAATATGATAGATACAGCTATGTATCTTAAGAATGCTGTTTACCTAGTCTAACAACTGATCTTTATGGAAAAATGCCAATTAATTTTTAAGACATACAATTTTCCTTTGTAATTCTTGTAAAAAATTCACCCAAGGAATCTATTCAATAGCAGTAAAAGTTCTCATCCTAGTAAATGCATTTTAACTCCTTATTGAAGACACAGCTTTCCCTCCCACTCATCAATATTTTACTTTATCACAGAAAAACACCATTCACAAAAAATAAGCTGTCAAAATGTTGATATCAATAATCAACTAACTCTGACATCTTAAAAAAAGAGAGGGGGCTGAGAAACACGTTATTTTTTAAAATTATTTTTAATTCTTTATTCTGTCTATAACAGAATACCTTTAAACCTATAAGAAGTTGAAAACCTATTGTGCATTTATTATGTCTCATAGTTACTTTTTTTTAGGGTAATTGGAAGTACCAATCATCTTGGGGTTTTTTCATATGGCTGAAGTAAAAAAATGCCAGCTTGGGGGCTGGAGCGATAGTCCAGTGTAGGGCTTTTGCCTTGCATGCAAACAGGTTCGATCCCCGGCATCCCATATGGTCCCCTGAGCACTAACAGGAGCAATTCCTGAGTGCAGAGCCAGGAGTAACCCCTGAGCATCGCCAGGTGTGACCCCAAAAGCAAAAAACAAAAATGCCAGCTTGGTTGGCAGAACTTTTTTTTAGGATTTTATGATATTTTTCCCAGAATACCTCAATATAGTTCTTAAGACTAAATCAAGGCTACAAATATGCTATGGTTTGCTATATCTTAATTACTTTATTAGATTTTATTATTATTATTGGGCCAACCCAGCAGTTATTCAGTGTTTAGATGTGTTCCTGCATCCAAAGTGTACGATGTAGTGTACACAGGTACATGTGTACACATGTGATACACATGTGATACACAGGATCAAACCTGTTGTACCTGCAAGTGAAACATGCACTCTATCCCTTTGAACCATCTCTCTGAGCCATAAATAATTATTTTTAAAACTTTTATCACCACAAGATACAAAGTTCTGAGTAATTGCAGCATATTCACCAAGCTTATCAAGCAGTATCTCTTATATTTTACAAACTCTTTTCTCACGAGAAATTATCTGCCTAGATCACAAGGGGAATCAAAGGAAAACAAAATGGAAGAGTGTAGGAAGAATGGGTTTACAAGATAATCATAAATTTGAAGATTGAAACATATAACATTTATATCAAAATAATTTCAGTGGAACTAAATAGACTGATAGGGGTCGGAGCGATAGCCCAGCGGGTAGGACGTTTGCCTTGCACGCGGCCAGTCTGTGCCAGCCTGGGTTCGATCCCGGCATCCTATATGGTCCCCCAAGCACAGCCATGAGTAATTCCTGAGTGCAGAGCCAGGAGTAACCCCTGAGAATCGCTGGGTGTGACCCAAAAAGCAAAAAAAAAAAATATGTGTAGACTGATATATGAACAATAAATAAATTAAAAAATCAAAAACCGTTTCCAAACAAGGAAGAAATATTGTTTTGAACAATTAATGAGTAGTTTTTTGTTATTTTGTGTTTGTTTTGCTCTGACCTATGCTTACGTATTTGTCACAATAACACATTTCTTTATAATGACCCTTTAAAAACAAAATATCACATTTGATAGAAGGAAAAGTGACATATAAACTATGCTGGGAGTTTCAATTGTTTTTTGATGTTTTATCTCATTAACTTACAAATCTTATGCCTAAAAACATTTCTAGAACTTTATTATATGCTGTAATTTATTATTAACCTCAATTAGTCCTTATTGAGCAACTGTTTACTGAATCATATGTCTCACTTTAGAGCATTTAAAAGCTTCCTTCATCTAAAGAGAATACTTCATGAAATGTCTAGAATACTAACAACCCTGAGTTCAGACTGACAACTAGAAGCAGTATAATTAAGCACCTTAAATATTGTTTAGTCAATAGACTTCAGGGTTGGACTGAGGTCCATTATAAAGAAGGTAGATTTTTTGGGAGTGAGAAGTCTTACTGAAGATATTTTTAATAAGTACAAAGGTGTTTCTAAAACTGATTTTGTTCTTTGAAATAGGTCTCTCTCTATATATATATGCATATACATATATGTGTACAATATAAATATCCACACACTGGCACTTAAATACATTTGGAGGTATTTACATTTTTAAAACTATACATTTATGTCTGTTTCATGTAAAGCCCTTAGTCTTGTGTTTAGTAGCAAATATCCTATCTTCTTGGTAACTAGTATTTTTTTCAACAAACATTTAATTAGGGAGATAAATTATGTACTATGCTATAAAAAGCATTGAAAATACATTTATTCATTCTGCAAATAAGATAATACCTTTCTTCCTTTACGTATTTCATTCTTTTTTTTTTTGTTGAGATCTAGTGTCTCACATATACAAGGCAAGTGCTCTATAATTCAGCCACATACCTTGTCCTAAAATCTTACACCTTAATGGATTTGTTGTTGTGGTAGTGGTGGTGGTTGTTGCTGCTTTGAGTTGACACCCAAAAAATTTTCAGGAATCACGCCTGCTGGCACTGGTAGAAAGTACACTACTCACTCTACTATCACTCTGGCCCCTTAAATAAGTATTTCAATATTTCAAAGTATATTCATCTGAACTTTTCAGCTATCAATAGGTAAAAGTTTGCTTTCATTGTCTTGGCTTTCTCTAATTTCAGACAAAATTGTGTAAATTGTAGCACAACTAAAGCTTTATCTGTTGTTTGTTACAAAAATAAAGATTTATTGGACAGTTAGTCTGCCTTGGAGAAATTATTATGATCTTGCCAATGTAATGATGTCTGAATCTCAATGATAAAACAGCAAATACAGAAAATATTCTTATAATTAGACTGGCAAGGCAAATATTATTTGCACATAAAAAAAAACTTAGCATTTTTACTATAAGCCAGGCATTGTTCTCACCTGATTTTAACTTGAGAAGCTTCCCTTAATTTAAGTCAGAAAACAAACAAATTAATTTCATGGATATGAGAAACACACATCATTCAAAAACCCCCAATGCCTGAAAGTAATTTTAAAAATTAAGTAAACAACTATTAACATAATTCAAATAAGCATGCTTAATTTGAATATTCACAATTTAAGCATATAATAAAAAAGAGAAATGAGAAACAAACTGGATTTACTGTACAGAACTGTACTGCCATGTATTATCGGCATTATATATTTGAATATTTTAATGGTTGAGGACCTTTTTTTTTTTTTGCTTTATGGGTCACACTCAGCGATGCTCAGGGGTTACTCCTGGATCTTTGCTCAGGATCTACTCCTAGAGGTGCTCTGGAGACCATATGGGATGCTGGGGATCGAACCGGGTCAGCTGCATGTAAGGCAAATGCCCTACCCACTGGACTATCACTCCGGCCCTAAGGAAGAAATTGTATTTCTGACCTATTAAATGTAAGATGGTGAAAAAATTTGAAGAAAAAGTATATAAATTTTCTTTGAAGGTTGAATTTCCAAGAAAAAATATCTGATGCTATGAAACATAGAAATAAACCAAAAACACAAACTAAAAATCTTCCCTTCTCTCCTCTCTGTAATGAGATCACACATAAATTGTATGATGATCCACACTAGGTTTTCTTCTGGATCTACAGTCATTTGGTATTGTCCAATACCCTGAATTCTAACATTATAGCTGTCATTGTTCATTTCCAAACCTCTTTGAATTATTCCTTTTCCTCTCTCTCTCTCTTCACTTTTAATCCCCAAACTATTTCTATAAACCATTCAACCTCTATAAATATGTTTATATTCCATTTTTTCCTTGAACTAGCTAAGTTATATATCCTATGGTTAGAATAAATTACAAATTCAAACTAAAGAGAATTTTATACTGTATAGAAGTAAAAAAAAATAGGAAAAGCTACTAGTAAATGTTCCCTTCATTCTCAGTAGTTCATAAAATAGATATAACATGTAGTCATGTCATTGCTCAGAAAAGTAAGATGCTATTAGTTCGATCCATATCTGCACCATATGCAATGCTTTTGTATTGACTCTGTAATTAGAAAAGGAATGGATGAGAGAGCATATGCAGCATTGCCAAGTCTTTTCAAATTGCATTGCAAATTACAGAGAAATAAAATTGTTGCATGCCCAAAATGTTATGCCATAACTAAGAACTATGAAATTGTATCTAATTCTAATGTAGCTTTAATTTCCTTTTCTTTTTAAACTGTAAGCCATATAGCACAATTTCAATCTACAATTTAAATGTTCCAAATGAGTAGACTGTTATAATCCAATAATACCTTGATATTTCTGCAATATATAAATATAAAGGCACTTAAGAGGAACATAAGATTGCTATAAAAGTAAATAATTCATAGGCAAATATTTTATGGAAATAGGGCAGTATTTCAAACATATCATTTTCTTGGTTACATTTGGCTTAGATTATTAAAATACATTTGGGTCCCTTTATCACAGTTCAGCTGGGTAGTTAGGAGATGGCAGAAAGGCAAACTGAGTTAGCAATAAAAAAATCAGTCTGGGACAAAAAATTTGCTGATGATTCCTCTCCTCCAAAAACACACATGAAAATGGATATTCAAAAAAAAAAAAAAAAAGTTTTAATTGATTGTTGATATTTCTATAGCATTTTATACTATGACAAAGCATTTCCACAAATATAATTTAATTCTTCATGATATATTTATTATGACCATATCAGAGATGAATCAACAAAAATTCACAACTTCAGATATTTGACTGTGATCCACATTGGTAGGCAACAGAGACCTATATATGTCTAATATCTGGCTCTCACTGCATCTCATTTTTTTTTTTTTTTTTTTTTGCTTTTTGGGTCACACCCGGCGATGCTCAGGGGGTTACTCCTGGCTCTGCTCTCAGGAATTACTCCTGGCGTTGCTCAGGGGACCATATGGGATGCTGGGGATCGAACCCGGGCCGGCATGGGCCAGCCGCGTGCAAGGCAAACACCCTAACTGCTGGGCTATCGCTCCAGCCCCATGCATGCAATCTTAATGAAACATTGGTGAGGTTCTTATTCTCCATATCCTATCAGTAAACTCATCAAGAAGTACACTTTAGAGGAAATAAATTACAGGTATAGAATATTTTATGTGTGTTGCTGCCTAAAACTTAGCAGGGATTAAGTATATGTGATGTGTCATTTGTTGAATTAAATGCATTCATATAATACAAATGTTGTGTATTAAGTATATGTGATGTGTCATGTGTTGAATTAAATGTATTCTTATAATACAAATGAACATATCATACAAAGTTGACATTCCCAAATGTAATGATATTGGTTTTTCAACTAAACAAACAGGCAAAAAAGATGGTCCTTCAGTTAATAAATGGTAAAGTTGAAATTTAAATCAAAATAATGATCTTATTCATTATTTCATCTCCAGTACCAAGTATATTAGAAAGAGTTCAATAATTTTTATGCCATCATTCAATGATGAATTGCAGTGCAGAATTTTCTAATAAGTGTATGACTTCCGTTTCAGTGCTCTTCCCACGACAACTGATGCAAAACATTTCTCTACAGAATATAAATAGGGAAAAAATGTATTGTTTATTTCTGAGCCAAGAGCAAAATTTTTTCTTATCTCCAGTAACAAACCTGAACTTTAAACCTCTTGTCCTGTTAATTCTTACTATGCTAAAATAGAAAATACTCTCTTGCATTTCACGCACACCAAAAACAAAGAAGCACTTCAGTAAATATAAATAAAAAAGATCTGTGAAGTTAATTAATTTTGGGGGAAGATACTGCATATCGAAAATTGTAACAGGCATCTGCCTCCTTCATTAAATAAAGCATTAATCTTTTATTTAATGAAATACAAGGGTAATCTCTGTAGCTCAGCTTCTAAATTATGTTTTCAAATAATATTGGCGCATCAGTGAATTAAAGTGCTGCTCAAGCACCTTGTGTGACAATAGCTTTATATAATGTGCTCCCAAAATTACCACCTTCTAATTTTTTTCCAGAAGTATGTAGATTGAAAATGTGAATAATTTTACAAAACTGCTCTTAATAGTTTTGTTCTACCCTAAACACAAGATCTACAGATGCTCCAAAAACTGGCAGCCTCTTACATTGCCTTTCCATTCCATTAATGAAATCTTACACTCATACTGCTAATACAACTTGTGAAAAGGAAATAATATTAGTCAACTCCCATGAAAGTCTGTCTGTGATCTTTGCTAACAAAATACGTTTCCAAAGCTGTTACTGAGAGCAAATCAGCATTACGTTTGGTTTCTCAACAATGTACTCTAATCATAAAGATCTCACCACTGTGCACCAAACACATAGCACTTAAGACACTTAACTGAGAACAAGAGGGATTGTGCTGTTAATAAATGAATTCATCTGTTTTTATGTATCATACGGAACAACAATGTCTACCCAAATTTTGGTGATAAGAGAAACCAGAGGCTGGATAAATTTCTATTGCTTCCTTTATGACAAAATTACAATGAAACATCTTCTTTCGGACTTTTTAAGAGGTTTTAGGCCTTCTTTCTTTGTTATTTTCTACTTTCAAATACCTTAGCTATGTTAGGACTGTATTTTCAGTCAAGGAGCTTACATCATTTTAATACAGTAAAATGGAAAGGCAAAATATATTGTAATTGTTAGAATATAATTTATAGAATTATAAAGAAAAGCAAAATTTATTTTTATAATAGTATTTTAGAAAGGCCAAATATATCAGCAACAGGTCAAAAGAATGGCTTTATAGATTTATGATCAAAATAACTTATTTTTAGTATATGATAGATTGAGATCAGATATAATACTGATTTATATAGAGCATAATCCAATCTTTACATTCACTGCTATTCTTTTGTTTTTGGCTTTTTGGTTCACACCTGGTGATGTTCAGGCTTATTCCTGGCTTTGCATTCAGGAATTACTTCTGATTGTGCATTACTTCTGGTTGTGCTCAGGACGCCACATGTGATGGTGGGGATTGAACACGGGTCAGCTGAGTGCAAGGCAAACATCCTCCCTCTAGGACTATTGCTCTGGCTCCTAAATTCATTACTATTCTAAGAAGTCTCCTGTTTATTTTTTTTGTTTTTGATTTTAGGTACACACCTGGCTATACTCAGAAATCTCTCCTGGCTTTATGTACAGGGGTCCTGTGGTGCTTTGTATGTTGTGATGGAGATTGAAACCAGGTTGAATGCAACCAAAGCAAGGAACTCTATCTCCAGCCCACTAGGATTTTTTAAACAATTTTTCAAAATTTATTTCTTCTTATTAATCTTTTTTAACAAAACTCACCACATTTTATTTATTTTAACATGTAATCACACCTATTTATTCATCCATCAACTTTTGCTCGTGTCCTCGCCCATATTCAGAATCCTTCCCATTCACTACCAAGTCTAATTTTAATTTCAAAATACTCGAATGGGAAGAAAGATTTCAATAATGTTGAAATCTATGGGTTGGCTTTTTCTTTTTCTTTTTGCAACCTCTCACAGAATAATTTTGGCTTTATGGGGCATATATAGTCTGTGTGATGATCATTTCTCCTCTCCCCCTCCTTCCTTCTTTCCCTCTATATCTCTTCTTTTATACACTTAAAATATAAAAAGTATTTTTTAACTCATAAACCAGAACAAAAAAAAGTACACATACTCTAAATCTGCTATCATTTGCCAAAATCTTGTCTAGATCACTCACTTAAGCTGTCTCAATCTAGTTTCTTAGTTATTGCTTGTTTACCTTGTTCTTTACCCTTCTTTGGGATGCCACTGGGCATTTGCTTCAAGTGAAGAGAGTCCTGAATTATGCACCAGGTATTACCCTGTTCTATCTTAATATCTCCTTAAATCAATTATTGTCAAAACTGTTGGCAATGACAGGCTTTTGAATTAAAAAGGGTCTCAAATATGAGCTTAATATACTTTGTTCAACAAAGTGAACCCAGGAGACTAGGAAAAATCTTTTTTTTTTTTGGTGGGTGGGTCATATATCATGATGTTCAACTATTAACCTGGGTAGGACTCAGGAATCACTCTGGGTGGTGCTCTGGGGACCTTATGGCAGCTCGCCATGTTACCTGCTGTACTGTCTCTTTACACCAACAACACATATTTTTGTTGTTGGTTTTTAATTTTTATTTGTGTTTTGCTTTGGGGCAATACAAGAAGTATTAAGGACTTACTCTTGACTCTACGCTCAGGATCACTCCTGGAGGGTTCCTGGGATATATAGGGTTTTAGTGACTGAACCCAAGCCAGCGTGGAAGGCAAGCACCCTGCCTGTTGTACTATCTCTCTGGCTTCAGAAAAAAATCTCATGTAAAAAAGTTCTTTTTTTCACTTCTGCTGAAAATCACATGTAATCATATTCAATATTCCATTTTAGATTTCTAAACTGGAGAGTTGTATCACTTATATCACTTGTCTTCCCATTGTTCATTTATTTGCTTGACCATGCACCAGTAACATCTCCATACGTCCTGTCGTGTGAACTAAGCAATGACCTGATGGAATGGTTTGAGGCTCTTTATGTTCCTGGAGCAAGCAGGTGCCCTTGTGCTCTACTAGCATGAGGCAGGTCATATGGAGATGTTGCTGGTGCACCCTCGAGCAAATCGGCGATGAACGGAAGACAGTGATACAGTGATACAGTGAAACTGAGAGTATTGTTTTTCTTTACTAAAGCAATCACTTGTATCACTTGTCTTCCCATTGTTCATTTATTTGCTTGACCATGCACCAGTAACATCTCCATATGTTCTGTCGTGTGAACTAAAGCAATATTTCGCTGAAAATTATTTTTCGGGACTGAGTGATAGTACAGATAGTAGGGCATTTTCCTTGTATGGGTACCAGGTTCAATCCACGGCATTCCATATCGTGCCCAGGAGTGATTCCATAATATAGAGTGAGGAGTAACTCCTGAGCATTGATGGGTGACCCAAAAAGTCAAAAATAAGAAAGAAAAAAAGAAAATTATTTTTGTACAATGAATTGGTAAGTTCTTCATCAATACCCTGAACGAATAGTTTGAGTCTCTCAGTATTCCTGAAACAAGCAGATGAAATTGGGCTACACTGACACATGATAGGGTCAAATGGAAATGTTACTGGTGCCTGTTCGAGCAAATCGATGAATAACGTGATGTCAAGTGATCAAGAATTGGTATGATTTTGTAGTCTCTGTTCTTTCTCCTTAATAAAACTGCTATTTGTTAATTTGTCTTATTTATCAGCATCTACCCTATGCCAATCTGCTTGTAAAATACTTTATCTTTATTACCAAATCCTCTTAAAATTCCTGCTGATTTATTGTTGCCATCGTACAGGTGAAGAGACTGGTTACAGAATTCATAGAACTAGCAATGAATACAGCCAGTACAAAATTATGGAGGTTACACCCTTAGCCTTGCATTATTTTTAATGGATCACTAGTATCACTTGTCTTCCTATTATTCATTGATTTGCTCTAATAGGTGCCAGTAACGTCTCCATTTGTTGGGAATGAGTTCCATTATTGTTACTGTTTTTGGCATATCAAATACACTACGGGTAGTTAGCCAGGCTCTGCCGTGGTTCTGGGTTCACTCCAGGGGGCCCAGTTTTTTTTCTATGTCAGACCATCAAATATCCAAGGCACAGGGGGCAGAGCCCTGGATGTGGACAAGCCTGTCTCCTCTCTACCACCTGCTGACAAAGCTGGGCCCATAGCCACAGCAGCAACACCTCGATAGATGTGTTTTTTCTAGTCCACCACAACCAAGCGTGCATGTGTTGAGGCTGGTGTGAGCAGCCACCAGTAAGCACGTGTGCAAAACAAATGAGTGTGTAGACAAGTTTGGCAACCAAAAGGGAGAAAACACAGGTGTCCACTGGGGATAAGTGGGCATATACAATGTGGACACCCAACAATTTGCTGCTTGCCTTTAAAAGGTTGAAATACAGGCACCTGTCACAACTGAGTGAATCTTGAAAGGATAACGTGTGAAAGAGCAGTCCCAAGGGGGATCCACACTAGACAATCCATTCGCAACAAAGCCAAAGTCCCCATCCTGAAAATCTACAGAGAAAGCAAATATATTTTTGCAAGGGGATCAAAAACTTCATGAACCACTTGGTTCATGCCTGAAAAAATACTCAATATTCTAAATTTTCTCAACTACTTTCTGCATCAGCCCAAACAAAGGCAGTCACCAAATACTTTTAATAGATAACAAAATTTAATCATTAAATGACTAAGCCAGCTAGCTGGGGTCAAGCTCTCAGGCCAAGGCGAGAACCCGTAAAAGGGGAAGCTTTAGATTATATAGCCACTATTCACGGCATAACCTGTGCAAATAGTTGCACAGACAACTTGTATTGGTATGTCCCTGGATGTTCTAAATGTCAGTATGCCCTCGGTGCACAGGCCGCGTGCAAAGGCAAAAGCCCTGCCCACTGGACTATCGCTCTGCGATGTCGAGGCTTTTCCCCAGCAACATGAAGATCTTTTGGATAATTGAACCTGACTGACGTTTTGCTCACCTAACACCAAAGACATGTAATGTCATTTGGAGATGACTGCTGGACTAGAGCCTTTACCGACTGGATCCCAAGACCCTTAACTAACATTTGAGGCTCTTCATATTCCTGAAGCAACCAGATGCCATTGGGCTACACTGGCACGTGATAGGGTCAAATGAAAATATTACTGGCGCCTCGAGGCAAATCAATGAATAACTGGATGTCAAGTGATCAAGTTAACACCAAAGACATAATGACTATTAAAACTACCTACTGACTAATAAGCTAGTTCTATCATTAACCAAATGACCGGGAGAGTACGAACACAGTCCTCCACTACCACGAATTATGCAGTCGAAGTTTCCCACATTTGGGGAAAGTGCAGGCTCAGCACATCCAGGGTACAAGGGATAAGCCTCAGCCTAGGAAACCACTTTCACGATCATGTTTCCCCCTGCCAGGTAAGTATGAACTGCTCACTGTGCCTGCCGCCTCACCCTCCCTTTACAATCCCAACTCTGTTACGGTTATTTGACTCATGCACCTTTTACTCCATAAGTGAGTAAGAAATAGTTGCTACGGACATTAACATCCAAGACATAATACTCAGGATGCGAAATATTTGCAGGAAAGATTAAATTCATATAAACTACGTGAGCCGACTCCGCGTTAATTAACAAACTTTTCGCACCTTTAGTCACGTCATCAACATATACTGCTAGAATCAACTGGGCTGAGTGGTCAATGGAAAAATTGCGGTGTCCTGTTTTTATTTCTTTTTTCCTTTTTTAAGTCACAGCTGGCGATGCTCAGGGGTTACTCCTGGCAGAACTTCGGGGACCAATGGGGCCAGAGTGATAGCACAGCGGGGGAGGGCGTTGGCCTTGCATGGCCGACCTGGGTTTGATCGCTGGCATCCCATACGGTTCCCCGAGCACTGCCAGGAATAATACCTCAGCATTGCCGGGTGTCACATAGAAATGAAAAAAAAAAAACAAAAAAAAAACAATAGAAATTTGCACCGTTGTTTCTTTAACTTCACTAGTATAAGAAGTGTTTTGCTTTTTGTTATATCTGAATGCCTGTCCTCTGTAGTACTACTGGTTCTGAGTATCTTTTTAGGAAGTATGAGCAAAACCTTATCTTTCCTCTTTAAGTTTCATCAGTAAATGCTCGAAATGAGAGCATTCTACTGAGAGTATACCACCCACGGCAAAGCCTGGCAAGCGATCCATGCTTTATTTTTGTTTTGTTTTTTGCTTTTTTGGGTCACACCGGAAATGCTCAGGGGGTTACTACTGGCTCTGCATTCAGGAATTCCTCATGGCGGAGCTCAGGGGACCATATGGGATGCTGGGGATTGAACCCGGTGGGACACATGCAAGGAAAACACCCTACCCACTGTACCATTACTCGGCCCCTACCCGTGTTTTATTTGATATTCCAAAAATCAGTAACAATTATGGACCTCATTCCCATGACCTGAAGGAATGGATTGAGGCTCTTCCTGTCCTTGGAGCAAGCAGATGCCCTTGGGCTACCTATCTTGCGACAGGACATACTGAGATGTTGCTGGTGCCAGATCAACCAAATTGATGAATAACAGGAAGACAAGTGATACAAGACAATAAATTACTAAAATTAATACAAGGCTAACAACATTTATAACCATGGAAATTTCACAACTTAAACACTAATACTGAGTATATTTTTGCTTCTTAGCAAAAATGATGCAGATATAAAAGGATAATAAATACTGACTGTTTACTACTCAATTAATGGTATATACTTTTAAAGAATTTATATGGATTATACATTTAAATATTTATATTATTATTCCAAGGTAGGCGTAGTTACTTTAATAACATGGAGAAGGAACTCTAGTATAGAAAAGTCAAATAAAAAGCCAAATATTCAATACAGGTCTCTGACCCAGACTCAAAGTGTTTCACTATCTTTTTTTCACTATTCCATTATTTCATTTTTCTAATTACATCACCATGAGATACACAGTTACCAAAAAATCACTATCTTTTAATTCCAAGAACATTTTACAGACCATCAACAGATAGGGAAACACCATTATTCATTCTGCCATTAGTCTCTCAATGTCTACAATGCTTTATCCATTAAACTATTATTTTTCAGGTAGAGAGTAGGATCTGATGGTCTGTTCCAAATTAAATTATATGATTGTGATTTCAATAAACAATTCCTAATGCTATTGTAAGGATAATATAAATAAACAGCAAGTAATTATCTTGATAATAGTATCACACTGATATTTGCTAAAAGAATCTCTTCTCAATGCCCCTATTTAAAAGCTCTTTACAGATAACAGGCATACTTAACACACTTCTTTTAGATCTTTCTCACATACCAGACTTACAGAGCACACACTGGCCACCTTTAATGTGAGGTGCTAGCAAATGACTTAAATCAACGTCCAACTTTATAACAGAAACACAGAGCAGAAATTCAGTATGTTGGTAACGGAGGGGAGATGGCAAGAGGCAGCAGTGCAGCAGAGCAAGAGCAGCAAGTGCCAGAGCTGGCAGAGGGACAGCAGTTCCCAGTGCTCTGAACAGCCGTTGAGGCCAGAAATGCTCTGAGTAAGTGCATGTGGATACCCTGTGAATATTGTGGCACATAGAGACTGCCATTAAATAAAACTGGACAGTCGTCTGCCACAAATGCCAGCCTATCGTGGGTCACATTAGCATAGCAGAAATAAGATCCCCAATTAGTAGAGCCCCACAGCTCTCAGTATTATGTGTGAAGACAGAGTTTTAATGCATCTGGAAAGGGCTTGTCGGAAAGGGTTCAATTCGTTTCCACTGCAGAGCGTGGATATTGAGGTTCCAGAGACACTCTAGTTCCTGGCGATTTGCTGCTGGTGGGGGTGACTTTGCTGCCATTTCCTCCTGGACCAGCCTGCACAGTCAGCAGATTACTATGGAAGAAAATTTCCCAAGGAACAAACTATCTGGGGACCCAGGATGGGTCATGAACTCCCTGGCCATGCTCTATTGGACTCCAGACCACCTACAGTGCCCAAGTTGCAAAAGGCAGTAACCCTGGCTCCACTCCTGGTCCTTGCTGGACATCACTATTGGGGTTGGGGTTGAGTCTCACCAGTAGGTCAACCTGAACCTGCAGAGCAAGTGCACCAGCAAGTCAGAGGGAGCTCTTGGGCTTCCTGATTCCCAAAAACCATTGCTGTGCTTCTGATCAGTCTCCATGAACCCAGCACCAAGTCTCCTGAGAACTTAAACTGCCCAAAGTTTAGGCATGTAGGAGCCACACCCCCAAACTACATTCAGCTCACTCATTAGCCTCACTCCAGAGACCCATGAAGAAACCAGGAAGGAGAACAGAAGCCATAGTAAAGAAGGCCATGATCCAGACTCATAAATAAATCTTGAAAGAGATCAATAAGTTGCAGAAATGATTCTAGTCCCCTGCACCAGGCTGTCAATTGGAGCCCCCACAAAGGGACGGGTGAGTCTTTGGCCCATCCCAGCAAAGCTCCAGCAGCTGCAAACCCACACATTCCACACAATTGCCAACGTGTTTAAGGCCAAACTCCAGTACTCGGATGAGTTGCCCCAGAAATTAAGCCACATAAAAACTCCACTATAAGGGTTTTGTGACAGAAATCTTCAGATTTTCATACCACAGGGATAGGCTACCTCCCTCACCATCTCCCTTTTCTTCCAGAATGACTGGAAGGCATGCTTATAAACTGCCTCCGGTACCAAGTCATCTCACCACAATCGAGAAACTCATATATAAATCTAGAAAGAGATCAACAAATGACAGAGGTGCTTCTGGTTCAGCAGGCTGATTCAACTGGGGCACTCTGGAGAGGGACAGGTAAAGTTCTGGCCTGCCCCAACAGAGCTTCAATCCTCCACACTCCATAATCGCTGCCATGTTCAAGGACTGACTTCGCTACTCAGAAGCGTTTTACCCAGAAATTAAGTTGTTGAAAAACTCAGGTATTTTGGATTTTTTGGCTGAAATCTCCAGACTGTCCTGGAATGGGCAACCACCCCAATCTCTGTTCTTCCAGAAATTTGGCAGCCATGCTCATGCCCGAAAGCCACCACATAGTTAAAACCATAACTCTCACTTTATCACCACACAGAAGACTGGAATTACTGGAGAGTGCAGTTATATAATGATACACCATCATTATGGTATATATGGTGTAATAAGCAATATAAAGTAAATTAATTAGTGCCTGTTAAGGGAGTAGGTTGGGGGTAGGCAGTTACCAATACCCCCAAAACTAGGGACCTTGCTTGCAGTAAGATCACATTGGTAGTAGGACCAGTGTTAGTATATTGAATACCTGCAACAACTGTACTATGAGCAACTTTGTTAATCGTGGTGTTTAAATAAAGGTAAATGTTTAGAAAAAAATTTTAAATATACTGTCAAAAGTGGGTAACATACTTAAAAACTACATGGTGCCTTTATTTTAACTGGAAAGAAAATATTTTATTAATAATATATCATGCCATAAATTGTAGCAGTTTTCTTATGGGATTCTCCCATTTTTTAAAAATTTTTCACTGTCCTTCATAATCCATCTGTTTTCGAATTGGCACCAAGATTCCACTGGCCTAGCTGAACACAGTAAATTGTATAGTGAACGTATAACTGCTTATTTCAACTAGCAGATGGAAAGCATTCATGATGGTATTTAGTTCCGAAATGTTGTAAAACTTGACACAGGAACTGCACAATCCTAAGAACAGAACCATATTCTTCTTAATTTGTTTTCCTTATGAATTTATATTCTTCCTTAGGAGACAGTGAGAGAAGAATAAATATGCATTAAAATGATTACATATTATGTAGGTCAAGGTTGGGAAGTGAAATAAGAAAGGGATAGAAAGCCTTCCTCATGAATATAAAGCACTACAAAACCCAAAGTGTCAAAACTGAATTTGGTAAAAATAAATAGAAACACATCATAAAGTATGCTGTCCTCCAATTCTTTAAAATACTCAGCCAACATCTGCTCAGTAGTTCACTGATTGCACTTTTTGTTTGTCTTGGTGTGATTCGTCAAATCAGAGGAAAAGAGAGATTTAGAGATAAAAAAAAAAGCCACCTTTTTTTCCTCTATAAACCTCTGGCAACATACCTTAAACTCTCAACTAACTTACCTTGGACTATTTGTTTGTTTTTCCTTAAAATATATCTGTGGAAGGGTCATAAACATGACTTGTTGGATGGAGCATCTGAACAGCAAATCATAGCTAAATGATTTATTTTTCACTTTCTAATTGAAAAGAGCATATTTTCGGACAAAGCAAAGTGGTTGATATCTAACAAGCAGTCTAATATATATTATTTGTGTTTATATGTACACTATCAAGGACTAAATAATATTATATTATTTGTGTTTATATGTACACTATCAAGGACTAAATACATTTTTATTAGGGCCCCCATGAATCACTGAAAACCATTAAATAATATTTAATGGTTCTCAGGGAATCATTAAATAAATATTTTTATTCTATTTATCAAGAAAGGTGATATTTAAAATTAAAAAATTAAGAATGGGTAATATTTAAATATAATCTACTTTCTGTCAGATATACCCATTTTATAACACATTCAGCTAATTTACTAGAAAATTGTATATATCAAAATACAGCTTCCTACTTTATAAACTGCAATGACAGTGACTGGAATATAGAAGCTATTCACATTCATAAAATCAGCACAAGGGATTTCTGTTTTTTATGTTCCTGGCAAAATTTCACTCATTAGCAAAGTTGAAAGAAACATTAGAAAACTAGCTTGTGCATTGCATTACTGCTATATGAAAGTAAATAATTTCTGCATAAGATGTTGAAATTAGTACAAATTAAATGGTCAATTTATATATAATTGCTACAATAGTAGCAGAAACCTACGAAGGTACTCCATTACATTACATTATAAATATATATAGATGTATATATAATATTATATATATATTGCACTCATGAATTACTTCTGGTGTTCCTTGGGGGACTATATGGGATGCCTGTGGATGCATTCAGGTTCGCCTCAATCAAGGCAAATGTTCCATCCACTATACTGTTACTATGACCCCATTATGCTATTTATAAAATAATACTGAAATAAAACAGATTGCATTATTGTACACTGCTGAAACAAAACAATTTAGAAAAAATAACCAGTGATAACAGTAGCCAGTAATTACTATGTATTTATTATTATCACTGCTCTTACTATTAGATTATTAAAACAAACTTTAGGTATATTTTCAAATTTACAGATAAAGAAATGTAGGGAAAAGATATTTGTGCCAAATATCTTTAGCAAAAAATCACAGACTTTTAGTAAAAAAAAAGTAGACTTGGAGCCTATGGTGGTTCCAAGATTTTGCATACTGGGGGTTCTACATAGTCCCCTTAGGTCACTAATCGGTAGTTACTGAATACTTTTTCTTGCCAAAGTATGAAATGACACAGTACCTAATGCCCTATTTGCGAAAAAAGAAAAAAAAAGATTCAAGTGCACAGTCTTTCAAACAATTTTCAATGAATATTGGATGTTATAAAATATCACACATATGAAACTATGTGGTAGAATCACAAAGACAGTACAATGGGCAAGGAACTTGCCTTGACATGTCCAGATGGGACTGATTCCCATTTATGCCATGCATACTTCCTCAGACATGGCGAGGCAGGATGGCTGAGTACAGAACCAGGAGTAAGTCCTAAGCCCAGCCATGTGTGACCCTAAAAACCAGGACCAGCCAACAAAACAATGTCCCTTACATAATATTGTGTCTATTATATGCTCCCAGTGTCCTGGAATTTTAGAGGAAAAGAGAGCTATGTTGGAAAATTATAAACCTTAGCAATGGAACTAATGTTAAATGTTTATTCTATAAAAGAGTGCATATTTCTGTTGGGCAGCCACACTATAAGAATGTGTTTTTCTATTTTAAAAATCAATCCGTTTCATCTGCCATTGTAAATCTGATGTCTTAATATGCTGTCTCAAGTTAAGTTTATGTGTCTGAAGAGTCAGCGACTTTTATGAATCATCTCCCTCAGCTTAGTAAAGGATGGTCTATTTGAATCCAGGGCCATTAAATCCTTGCAAAGTGTTTACTACACTAAACATATTATTGGTCCTGTCACTGAACAGTGCCCTCTCTCTGTTTTATAGTTAATGTTGCATTTCTTCATGGCATCAATAGATTAAAACATTCACTACCAGAAAAAGTATGTGAAAATACAACAAGCTCATTTTGCTACAAGCTAACTCAATAAATCTGTCTAGTTTACTGATGCTCACTTTCATTTAAAATCAGTACATATTTATCTTGCAAATTTCAAGAAGGCAGAGATATTATTCTGCTTTCTTCATCCCTTGGCAGCAATGCTACTTTACTGCTTTTAATAAATAGTAGCTTGAAAGTACTAGCTCTATACTTCTAGTCTGTTCTGGGGAATATTTATAAGAGTCAATGAGAGGTATATAAAGGCTTTCATAGAGTTTATCTATTGTTTCTAGAGCCACATTGTTCCTTCAAAACAGAAAGAGGCAAGAGAGCTTAAGTTATTTGGTTAAATTTTATGTTATATTAATGTCTTTCTTAACAATCACAAGAAAAAACTGGTTATTATAGAATCTAATACAATTCTACAGCGACAAACACAAATCAAAATAAATTTACTTATATATTCTTACACTGATAAGTGAAAAATAAGCACAATATTGAGAATAGTCAGTATCTCTCTTGATCATATGGAAGCGGAGATGATTTTTTCTTTGAAAGACAGGCACACCGTTTCTTTTCTTAGTGTCTTACTCCCATAGAAGATGGTTATAAAAATGCTTTATATAATTGATCCTCTAGAGTTATTCTAGCCAACCAGTCAATAATGTAAAAGACTAGTGTTTCATAGATAAAAACTGCATTCTCACAGTTCCATATGGCAATAACTTGACAATTAGTTATGGCAACATAATGAAAGAAACTATTTATTCTTATTAAGCCAGATCATTTATAGAGTTGTAATACAGCTATACTATATGATTTTCAAAACCTTAAAATAGAAAATAACTCTTCCTAGGTATAAGTCAAATCTTTAATTATGAGCTATTTTATTTTGAAAAAGCTTTATTTAAAACTTTATATATTAGTTCTTGAATGCACATGAGCAAAAGCATTATGGTTATAGGGTCATGCTCTGTAAACATTTCTGATTGCTAAACAATGTATTTTCCTCAATCTGTGTCATAGTACATATTATTTGTCATTTAAAAAAACTGACTTACAATTTTCAAACATTCATTTAAGTCTGGGTGAAAAAGCCATCTCTTTTAATATTTTTTTAATTATACCACCTTGAGACATATGATTACAAAGATGTCCATAATTGGGTCTCAGTCATACAGTATTATAGCACCTGTCCCTCCACCAGTGACCCATTCCCACCACTAATGACCCCCAAATTCCTCCCCACTGATCCCCAGCCTGCATTTAAGCAGGCACTTTTTCTATTCCTCTCTTTCTATCTCTCTCTGTCTGTCTTTCTCTGTCTCTGTCTCTGTAACTCTCTCTCTCTCTTCTTTTACACATTTTGGCTTGCCCTACAGACATTTAGGGTTAAAAGCCATCTCTTCTATGACGGTTTTAAGATCTTAAAGGAACCACAATATAAGGAAAGTCTTTTATTTTACCAAAAAAGAATGAAATGGGGAAAATGATGTATTATCATTGACCAGCTTGGAAGAGCTGGAGTAAGAATAATAGCAATTACCAGGTTTATAAGAAATTCACAATCAGTAGAAAGTCAGTAACATATTCTCTAAAATATTGAATGACAGTTAAAATGAGAAAAATCTTACTTCACCATACAATTATAGCTGCTTTCAAGAAAACTCACTAAATTTAAAAAGGAGGGATAATGTAGTAAACATTTTGCCAAGAAAGTTTTATGAAAAACTATGTAATATACTAACAACACTAAACAGTTGATAAATATGGATTGACTACTGGTGACCCCTAAATTTAGAGTTATCTACTAAAATAAATACATGCACTTTTATATTGCATGGTTTTTAATTTAGGATTCTAGAACATAAAGTTGAGGACAAGGTAAACTACCTTGAGGCAGGTAGTTTACTTGAGAAAAAAATGTCAGATTAATAGCATAAAAAGAAAGAACAGGGTATTTTTTTAAAGAGAAGCTAAGCTAACATATGTTGAAGTAATTGACAAGGAGAACCAAACTCTACCAAGATCCTTGAAGAATATAGGCAGGCTACTGATGGAAAATCTTTACCAGTATGAATTCCTCTGTATTCGAAAATATCATAGTGTGCTGGGTAAGCAAGCTACTTGTCTTAGAGAACATCCTATGACAAATGAGATCAGACAGCTAAGAAACAATGAGTAAAAAACAGATTTGGCCTATAAGCAAAAAATGCCCACAAATTACTTAACTTTAGCTCTATATCATGTATACAAAAAAGCACATGTAAAAATATTTAACTTAAGTTTCATTTATTCACAAAAAGTAAGTTTTATAGTTATTTAAAAGTCATTTCCTGCAAAAAAATTAAAATTCATTGTTTTCTTACATGGCAGTTGTTCACTTTTACATAAGTACCTATTTCCTACTGTAAATTGCTAGCTTATTTTTGTTATACCCATCTCAGTTATATGCAGTTGAAAGTATAAAGTTAAAAAATGAACTGTAAGCTACAGGTCTGAAATTTACATTCCAAAGAACTTTTGGTGCAGGCATATAAAAGGAAAAAAGATAATCTGTGGCTGATATTGTTTATTCTCATGTCAGTCACAGGAATAGATAAAAAGAAAGGTACATAATTTAGATCATGTAACCTGATTTCACAAGTAGCAAATACATACATGAGGAATGGAATTTTGGAAGAGCTAATAATTTTTCCTTTTATATTATTTTCTGATATACAATTTATTTAAATTGACCCTTAGATAGCAATTCCTATTCTGGTAAAGGAACATATGTTTAAAGAATCTACGAAACTACTAAAGCATTTATTAGCAAAAACTATTGTTCATTTTCAGGGCTCTTATTTTTGTTTCATTTAATATGTACCATAGAATGGTATTTAAGATATCACCTAGATCTTAGTATGTTAGAAGTTGTTCAGAATTCTTGTAAGAAGAATTTTTATTTTAACCCGAAACATACACTACAAAGGTGTTCATATTGTTCTTGATCGTTCCAGCACCATCCTACCACCCCATTTCACCCTCCTCCCCCCCCCCCAGCAGGTATCCCATTTCCTCTTTTTCTCTCTCTGTCTCTCTCTCTGTCTCTGTCCTCTCCCTCTTATTTATGGCTAGCCCTGCGTATTTAATTTGTCACTTAAGTCTCTTTGTGTATTATGTTTTAATCTGCATTACCATTTCCAATTTTTAAGAATAAAGAAAAGGTTAAAAATTTTAGCTCATATATTTTTATTTCCTAAGTTACATAGAGAAAATTAGTACAAGTATCTTATAAGATCTTGATAACAAAATTTAAACATAGAATTATATCAAGGACAATTAATCTCATAGTAAAACAGCAAGTGACCTGAAATATTTATAAGCTATTGGATGGCAACAGGAGATAAGATATAGAGAATACTGTTTGCACAGTAAATACTTGCTGATTGATTGACTTGATAGACATAAAATGAGTTGATTAAATTCTTTTGAGGTGGTTAAAGGACATTGGAAAAAAACTAGATTATTTATACACTCAGTGCTTCTCATATAAACCCAACTGCCTATAAAATAGTTTTTCATTGGAGGAAATGAACATAAATGATATTACTTACTGGTATAAGTCATATAAAATGATGGTATTTTTATTAATGTAAAAATTAGTTCCTGAATGAAGCTTATGATAGAGTAATACAGGCTCATATATGAATACTAAATTATGATGAAGACTCATAATTACATGTATACATAATTACTTTTTAATGAGCAGTTCTTGCCAGTGGCTGCAATAACTTTCCTCATCATGTTTTATTATCTAAGTTTAGTGCATATCAGGATAACCAGGTTTAATGGATAATCTTAAAAATAAATGACAGGTATATTTTAAAAAAGGACAATGCAAATTCTAAAACACATTCTGTAGAAACATGTAACATAAGTGTATGTAGGAGGACTGCATCAAGTATCAACAAAGCCAACATAACAATGAAGAATGAGACATCATTTGCCTCCAGGTGGTAGCCGAACTTCAATTTAGAAATATGATATGTGCATTAACACAGATGATTATCTATGAAACCTTATGGACCATGATAGGGACTAGAATATTGTCCTTTGAAGAATGGCACCAGGCCATCTTGAAAACTCTAAGTGAAAGGAGTGTGAGATACAGCAGGTGCAGAAGGGACTCAATGCTTTCCCTATTTGCCTTCAACAGATGGAAGACCTCTTATGAAAGGTGACCTCTCTGTACTGTGGGAAAAGGGTGCTTAGAGCAACTCAACAGAGCAAACCAGACTCTATTTCTTTCAGTTCATCACCTCGAATTCTACATTTTGCCACATTATATATTTCCACGATTTCCTACTTTTTTAAAAATTTTAGTACAAAGCATCTAAAATAATCATTTTACAATGACTCCATTTTTTATGAAGTTTCCTCTTACACAGATTCAATTTGCATGCCTTTCTATTCTAGCCCTGGCCCGCCACCCCAGCAGAGCCTCACAACAAGCCAGATGATCCCCACCCCATGAGGACCTCCATTTTCCACATCCAGACTTCCCCCTCTTCAGAACTCCACCCAGCAGACCAGCTTATCACAGACCAGCTTATCACAGCCCAGCTCATCGAGATCCACCCTGCTGCAGTTTTTTTTAATCCGCCCAGGTATGCTGATCCAGAGACAGAAATGGGGCAGAGCTGCTACTGGCTCTCACTGTGTCCAGCCGCTCATGAGGTGCCCAGGAGGGATGGCAGGTTCTAGCCCTGGCCCACCACCCCAGCAGAGCCTCACAACAAGCCACCACGACCCCACTCCATGAGGACCTCCATTTTCCACATCCGGACCTCCCCCTCATCAGAACTCCACCCAGCAGACCAGCCTATCACAGCCCGGCTCGCACGAACACTTGCGCCCGTGCAGTTCATCAATAAATGCTGTATTTTGAGATGGCTACAAGACTATGCTACCCGCACGGCAGAGCCTGGCAAGCTACCCGTGTCGTATTTGATATGCCAGATACCAGTAACAATTATAGACCTCATTCCCATGACTTGATGGAATGGTTTGAGGCTCTTTATGCCCCTGTAGGAAGCAGGTGTCCTTGGGCTCTACTTGCATGAGATAGGACATATGGAGATGTTACTGGTGCCCGCTCGAGCAAATCGATGATGAACAGGAAGACAGTGATACAGTGATTCTGTTGCTAAATGTGTTTTTGATTAACTAACAGAGCCAAGTAGCAGAGCTTAAGAGAGTAGTAAAAAATACTTTTTTTCTTCTCTATAATAAGTATGAATGTATCCATAGTGGAATATATTATCACAAATTATATAATTTAACTATTTGTCATTAAATTGAGTGACTTTATATGAAAGGTACAAGGACACTCAGCTGAGCATTAAACTTCAACCCAGATACTGTTTATTTATTTGTTTGCTTATTTAGGTTTGGGATACACTTGGTGATGTGCTGGGTATAATCTGGCCTCTACACTCAGAAGTTACACCTGATGATACTCAGGGGACAATATGGAATGCTGCAGACCAAACCCAGGTCAGCAGCAGCCAAGGAAACTGCTCTACTGACTACAGTATGGCTTTCACCCTTCAATCCAGAGTTTTAAGATTCTAAAAAAACTATATTCTAACCATGACAACATATTGCTATTTATTGGAGATAATAAAGGAGAGAATGAAAAGTAGAGGTCTGGACTGTAGTTTAGTGGCAGAGCATATGCTTTACATGAGTGAGATCATAGATAAACATGCTACCAACACACAGGCAAACACAATTCTTATAAAGAAATTAAAACACAGCATACAATTTTTTGCAGTAATTCCTAACACATTCTATCAGTGGCAATTGCTAGTCTATAGATTGTACCACTGTAACTAAATATTTCAAGCATATTTTTTAAGTAAGCTTATTAGGTGTAAAATAGAATTTCGTACAACTAAATGGGTCTTACCTTCAAAAATGGACATAAAGAACAGAAAACAGAATCAGCAACACTGCATACATTTTATGCAAAAGAAATTCAACACTCCATTCTATACATCACCTATAACTAATATAGTTTGCACACATTACCCTGATAAATATATCGCAGGAAAATGATATTCAGTGACTTTGTGTGTAATTGCTAGCAGTGGTACTAAAATATGTCCCTACGTTGAAGTAATACCTGATGTAAGAATGACAGTCAAAACACTTGGTGTCAATACAGAGCTGAGCAGATGCCTCAATGGAATGAAGCTCAAAGTTTGCCAGACTCAGGTTCAGTGACTGACACCCTATAGCCCATTAGTATTATTAGGAGATATTCCTGAACACCACTTTTGTGAACACCCAAATCAATAAATACACATAGGTAATTGGTTTTAAGCACTGGATTAAGGTGCTCTTCTTGCATACAGCTGACCCTGATCTTATACCCAGCACTTCATCTGGACCCTCATGCATTACCAGGAGTGATAATATTCTCGAGCACAGAGTCAAGAGTATTTTTTGACAGAGCCAGAAGCATGCTATAAGCACAGTTGGGGTGGTAAAATCCCCAACAAACCCCCTCAGAAAAGAAACTAAAATTTTGGATTGGTTTTCCCACAGAAGACGCCAGAAATTTTTCTGGACAACCTAAAATTTATATAACTGATAATATATCATAAACTATTCATGATTTGTCTTCAAATTTTCATTAACATGCAAATAAATATTGTCAATACAGCTAGACCCACAGTATTTGCTGTATGGAATATTAAATTTAGTTTAATTATGAGGAACATTGCACATACTGTCAGGTACAATTACTCAAAGTACAGCTAAAACAGTGAAAAACTAACCACACACATAAAGACAAACACACGCACAAACACATCCCATACACACCATAGAAAAGAAAATTTCATTATCAATGATTCCATAGTAAAAGAGCATTGAGAGACAAAGTGTCCTTATGGAGAGAGCCCTAAGAGGTCTGAGTCGCCAGGGTTTGCACTGAAGAGCTTAATGAGGTTCTGGAGATGACTAAATAGCTGGAAGAACCAGGTTTGCATGCCCGAGGCCTGAAATCCAATCCACACTGCTGCCCTCTTGTGCGTATTTCTGCCCTATGAATTTGCCATTTGAGACACATGCACTACTGGGCACAGCTCCTGCTTGCATGAAATAAGCACCTACACTTCACCCTGGTCAACAGCAGAACTGTGCCAATACTGTAACTAAAAGATGTGCAACTTCCTGTTGTCATAAAATCAAGCAACAAAAAAAGAAGGGGAACAGGGCCGAGCAATAGTCCAGCAGGTAGGGCGCTTGCCCCTGCATGTGGCCGCCCATGCCAGCCTGTGTTACATCCTCGGCATCCCATATGGTCCCCGAGTACTGCCAGGAGTAATTCCTGAGTGCAGAGCCAGGAGACACCCCTGAGCATTGCCGGGTGTGACCCCTCCCCCCAAAAAAAAAAAAAAAAAAGGAAAGGGGAAAAATGAGAGACAAAACAATCAACAATAATTTGGTAGCTATTAGGTATTCCATAAAGCACATGGAATTGTATTACAGATTCACCACCAGGATCTCACCATTCTACAAAGAAGTGATCATCGATGTCAAAAGAGGGGTTCGGCAGGGTGATACCATTTCACCAAAACTCTTCAGCGCCACCCTCGAGAACATTAAGTGACAATTAGAACGGGAAGGAATGGAAGTGAAGATAGACACCACCTCCGCTTCCCTGAAGACATCATTCTAATAACACCAAACATTAGCCAAGCAGCACAAACGCTGGCTGACTTCAATCAGGAATGTGGAAAGATAAGTCTACAGCTGAATCTCAACAAAACTATATTCATGAAAAATGAATTAGTTCCAGAGGCCCCATTCACTCTCAATGGAACAAATATCTCTGAAGGCAGCAGTTATGTGTACCTAGATCGAGAGTCAACATGATGAACGACCAAAACCTGAGCTGTGCAGGAGGAAGAGAGCAGCATGGAATGCCTTCAAAGGCATTGAAGAAACAGATAAAAGGACAAAGAACCTCTGGCTCCGGGCACATCTCTTCAACTCCACCATTCTCCCTGCATTAACATATGCCTTAGAGACCTGGGCCCTACGAAAGCAGGATGAGAATGTTATTTGGGTCTCCCAAAGAGGAATCAAAGAGCTATGCTTGTAATATCACGCCTCACTCAAGTGAAAGAAGGAATCCGAGCTCTGACCTCCATCACTGTTCCAGAGTCAGGGGGCACTGTCTCGTTTGCCAAGGCATCAAAATCAGATGGGCTGGACATCTAATTCAATTTGAAGATGACCGCTGGACTAGAGCTGTTACCTACTGGATCCCACAGGATGTCAAAAGATCACATGACTGCCCACCTACAAGATGGTCAGACTTCTTTGTCAAGACCCTGAATGAACGGTTTGAGGCTCTTCATATTTCTGAAGCAACCAGATGCCACTGGGCTACACTGGCACGTAATAGGGTGAAATGGAAATGTTACTGGCGCCCGCTTGAGCAAATTGATAAATAACGGGATGTCAACTGATCAAATGATTAGGTATTCGCCTGCTTATTCTTCAGGCCACAACTAGTTGTTCTCAGACCACCAGTTCAGTACTTAGGGTCACTCCTGGAGGTGCTAATGGGTCCATGTGGTCCCAGGGGTTGAACCTAGACACCTCCTGTACTCAAAGTATGCCTACTGGGGTATATCTATTTTCTAATATTATATATTACTACTATATTTATTAGTCCATATGCAAGGTATACTTTCTTTGATAGTTATTGTATTTTTTAATAAATGTGCTGAAAAAATTCATCAAAAAATTCAATAACTACACAAACCAATTAGATAACAAAATAAGAAGTAAACGACCTTATTAATTATAAACTGCACTAGATAGACAACAGTAATAAGCTAAATTTATCAAAGCAGAAACAACGTAGTCTGAAGGTGTACTACCATGGTCAATGTGATTAATTATTGACTGGTATATGGCTAAAATTACATAAAATGTGATCTTTTAACTCTGATAAACATTATTAAAGGCTGAAAATATAAATTTAAATTTTAAAAATGTTTACTGTTCTCCATTGCTACTATAAACACAAGATTTAACTCTCTCAATGCCAATGGTATAAATGTACATTTTAAGAGACACAGAGTGGAAGAAAAGATCAAAAAATCTGAACCCAACATTCTGCTGCTACAAGATACACATTTGAACAGTCAGAGCAAACATACACTCAAAGTTAAAGGCTTACAAACAATTCTTCATGCAAACAACTCCTCTATAAAGGCCAGGGTGGCCAACTAGTACCCAACAACATAGATTGCAGGCTTAAAAAGGTTAGAAGGGACACTGAAAGCCATTTCTTAGTATTAAAGGGGATATGTACATAAGGAAGAAATTATAATCCCAATCATATAAGAATCCAAAGAGGGGCCAGCAAAATGTTTTAAAAGCCTCCTAATAGATTTTAAGGAAGACATCAGTAACAACCTTTGTTACCTCTTGGAAGATCAAAGAGACTGAAACTCACTAAGGAAATACTAGCCCTGAAGGAAGTAATGAAAAGAGATCTAGTAGATTTTGAGAGCTTGTTTGGAGTTTCTAGCAGGGGAGCGCAGCTACTCGTATACCCTCGACTGAAGACCGGTCCGTCTCTATTCGGGAAGGCCGTCCTCTTCAACCTGGCATGCAGCTTCGGGAGGGATGCACATGGAGCGGTAAGGGAGGAAGGGGACACCCGCCTAGCCAGCCAGATCCTCTTCTAGTAGATTTTATACAGGGATTTTCACCCCTACCTGAAGTGAAATACACTTTTTTTTCTCCAGTGCACATGGAATATACTTAAAGATAGACCACATGCTGGGCCAGAAAATATACATTAATAAAATCAAGAACATAGAAATTGTGTCAACTATTCTTTCAGATCATGATGCAGTAAAAATAGATGTTAATCACATACAGTAAGTGAGAGTCAAATCAAACACCTGGGTCATAGAGGAAATAAAAGAGAATATCCAAAGATCCCTCTAAACAAAATAGAATGAAGAAATAAGATATCAGAACCTGTGGGACATAGTTAAAGCATGTTAAGAGGAAAGTTTATAGCTATGCAAGTGTCAATCAAGAAGGAAGAAAGTGCCCACATAAATAATCTGACTTCAGATCTTAGAAAATTATCAACAAAGGAGCCCATATCAGGCAGGAAGAAGGAAATAATAAAATTAGAGCAGAAATTAACAAGCACAATTCCTCCCCAAAAAATAAAAAAATAAATGAAACAAAGAGCTGGTTCTTTTGAGTAAATAAACAAGGTTGAACAATCATTTGCAAGACTCAAAACAAAAGAATGAGAGAGAACCCTAATACATAGAATCAGAAACAAAAAAGGGGACTTCAGAACATAAAACATAGAAATTTAAAAAAGACCATCAGAGATTCTTTGAGTACTGTATGCCACAAAACTAGAGAGCCTAGAGGAAATGGAAAAATCCCAGGAGTCCAATATCCCTCCCAAAAACTGAACCAAGAAGACTTTGAATACCTGAACAAAACTATTGCTAGCATGGAAATTGATATGGTAATCAAGTCTTCCAAAACAGAAAAACATAGGCCCAGATGGACTCACTACTGAATTCTTCCAAACCATTAAAGAGGACATATTGCCAGTCCTCTGTAAGATTTTCCAAAAATAGAAACACTTCAAAACAGTTTCTATGAGGCACATAAAACCCTGATACCCAAAGCAGAGATATGATAAAAAAAAAATGAAAACTACAGGCAAATATCCCTAATGAACACAGATGCAAAGATCCTCCACAGAATACTAGTAAAAAAGAATACAAAGACTTATAAAAGGATCATACACCTTGTTCATGAACAAGAAAGATTCATTCTGGGGATGGAAGGATAGTTCAGCATTCACAGGTCGATCAACACAATACATATCAATAAGAGAAAACTAAAAACTATATGATCATTTCAACAGATGCATAGAAAGCATTTGAGAAGATCCAACACTGATTCATGATAAAAACTGCATAAAATGGGAATTGAAGGAACTTTCTTCAATAGTCAAAGCCATCTACACAAGCCCACAGCAAGCATTATTCTCAATGGGTAAAAACTAAAACCCTTCTCCCAAGATGAGTGATAATATGATATTTCCCAATTGAATATTATTCTATTCAATATAGAACTGATAGAACTTGCAAAAGCAATCAGGAAGAAAAAGAAATTAAGGGAATCAAGATAGGAAAAGAAGTCAAGCTATCACTATTTGCAGATGACATGATATTATACCTAGGAAACCCTAAAGCCTCTACCAAAAAGCTCTTAGAAACAATAGATTTGTAGAATATAATGGCAGGGTATCCAAAAGTTCATGGACTTCCATTATGTAAATAAGAAAAGAGAAGAAAGGGATATTAAAAATAAACCAATACCATTCACAATTATATCTCAGAAAATCAAGTACTTAGGAATCAGCTTAACTTGGAACATAAAAGACCTGTACAAATAAATCTAGAATACACTGCTTCAAGAAATTAAAGAAAACATGAGAAATGGAGCCACATGTGTTGCTCATGGATTGGGGAATTAACATTGTCAAAATGACAATTTTTCCTAAAGCATTAAACAGATCCAATGTAGTCCCTATAAGGATACCCATGATATTTTTCTAATAAATTGATCAAACTCTACTGAAAGTTGTAGGGATCAATAAAACACCACGAGTATCTAAAACAATCCTCAGGGAAAAGAAGATGGGCGGCTTCAGCTTCCCCAATTTCAAACTGTACTACAAAGAAGTAGCAATTAAAACTGCTTGGTATTAGAATACAGACATACCTGTAGATCTATGGAACAGAGTTAATATTCTGAAACACACTCTTGAATGCATGATCATTTAATCTTCAATAAAGGATCAAAATATGAAATGGAGCAAGAAAACTTCCTGACAAGTGGTGCTGGTAAAATTGGGCAGCTATATCAAAAAAATCTTAGATCTCTTTCTAACGCCATGCACAAAACTCCAATTAAAACAGATTAAAGTTATACCATCAGACCTAAATCTATAAGGTACTTCAAGGTAAACATAGACAAAAGCCTTCACAATATTGAAGCACAAAGCATCTTCAACAATGAAACTGCTACTGATAAAGCAAGCAGACACAAGGCTAAATATATCGACCAACATAAAACTAAAAAGCTTCTGCTCCTCAAAAATAAATGGTGACCAAGATACAAAGACAGCTATGGATTGGGAAAGAATATTCACACAATACCCATCTGATAAGGGGCTAATATCCAAGATATCCATGGCAATTGTAGAATTTCAAAAGAACAAATCTAAAACCAATTAAAAATGGGAGAAATAAAAGAACACAAACTTTCTCAAAGAAAAAATTCAAATGACCAAAAGTCATATGAAAAAGTGTTCATCATCATTAATCATTATAGAGATGTATTTCATAAGGTCCCCTGAGTACCGCCAACAGTCATTCCTGAGCACAGAGCCAGGAGTAATATTGAGCATTGCCGGATAGGACCCAAAGAGCAGAACAAAAAGTAGATAAAGGAACATATGTGATAGTCTCAGTGTATGAATTGCAAATCACAATGCACAAAAGAAGAGAGAAAGAGCAGAGAAAGAGAGAGAGAAAGAAAAGAGAGAGAGAGAAAGAGAGAGAGAAAGAGAGAGAGAAAGTGAGAGAGGGAGAGAGAAGAAAAGTGTCTGCAACATCGGCAGATAAGGGTTTAGGGAAGGAGTCTGAGGCCTTTGGTGGTGGGAAATGTGCTCTGGTGGAGGGATGGTGCTGCAGAATTGTATGATATGAACAGTCATGAACAGCCTTGTTTTTGTCTATCTCACAGTGATATAATAGATTTAAAAAAAATTTAAGTAATCCTTAATTTTTAACTAAGGCATTTTCTTTTTTTTGAGGGGTCACGCCTGGCAATTCTTAGGTGTTACTCCTGGCTCCACACTCAAATTACTCCTGATGGTGCACCATATGGGATGCCGGGATTGAACCCGGAAATGCCCTATATCCGCGTGCTATCGCCCCGCCCCAAACTAAGAAATTTTCTATCAAAATTAAACTCAGTCCTTAAAACGTTAAGCAACCAGCAATTTAGCAATGAAAAATATAGAAGAGAGAGAGAGAGAGAGAGAGAGAGAGAGAGAGAGAGAGAGAGAGAGAGAGAGAGAGAGAGAGAGAGAGAGACTCCTGACAGCAAGTCAAGCTACTTTACTAATGACATGAAAAACTTCACCTGGCCACAGTTTAAAGAGGGCATCTGAGGGAATATTTATCACCTTGATATATTACTTAGATGGAAAACATGTATTATAACTCTAAATTCTCCTACATCCCAAATGACACCAACTGCTGGCCCCATTGTGACCATCTCCATTGCCAGTGTCAATTATGTATAGGTATTTCTCATGCACAAACATGGGGATGTCAGCAATACTAAACAGAAAGGAGATGGTAGGATTTGGAAGTAAGACTAACTCTGTGCCCAACACTGAAACTTGATTTCAGAAAGGAATGCCTGAAATATGGGCATGCTGAACAAAGTACTCTGCCAAAAAACTGAGTTAAGTTAGACACTATGGCCACCAAAGAGCAGAAGGGATAAAAGCAGTAAAGAATGAGTAACACTGAATTTGAATAAATTAATAACTCAAACGGAAACACAATGAGTTACATCATCACAATCAACACAGACATGTACCTGGGCCCTTGAAGCTTTCTGTAGGTGTGACAGTGCAGTGGGGTTTATCCTTGAGGAGGTGAGGGAAGTGATGTGTGTGTGTGTGTGTGTGTGTGTGTGTGTGTGTGTGGGCGCAGGCACACATGCATAAAAAGTGTTTCATGCAATAGACTGTCTAAGGTACCAAAGAGTACATACACACAGAAGTTCTGGCAAATCCATTTTTTTTGTTTGTCCCCCCATAAGTGTTGTTCATTTGCTGAAAAGCTCAGCCCTCAGTACACAACACATGCTGAAAATATTATTTATAAGATTGGACTAGAAACCTTAAGATGTCAACAAGCCTCTACAAAGTAAAACTAGCACAAACTTACCACAAAATAAAGGCCAAGCAAACACCTCTAATATCGGAAAGAAGTATTGATAATTAAAATAAAAAGGAACAGGCACTTTTTAAAAAAATAAAAAAATTCTAGATTTTATTTTGTTTGAGGGTATTAGAATTCACAAAAGGGCACTTCATAAGGAAACGTTCACTTATTGCTAAGTGGAAAACCCGATACACATATATGCTTTTACAATCCGTTTTAGATTTGCAAGTACATAAAAAACAAAGTCTAAACTTGACCTTCCTTCACAAATATGATTTTTACGTGCCCAATAAAATCTTTCAGCTAATAAAAAAGAATTGCACCATGAATCATCATCAATTACTATTTTAAAGACTGTTTCTGGACTTCTGGTGGGGATAGTTGCTAAACAAAGAGTTCCCTGATCAGCACTTTTGAAGTCTCTTGTTTCTGAATCTAAAATCACATTGGCCACATCCTAGGGCAAAGGTAATTGTACTGTGCTCATTGTTTCTCCATTCTGGTCTAAATAAGTCTTTTATGTAAAAAAAGAAAAATGGTTAAAATAAGCATCAAGTCTAACAGACACATCACAGACAGGAGCCTCTGGTCTGGTGGAGGAGGTGGAGGAGGGTTCTGGTGACGACATCTGTTATTTTCGCACCCATTTTTCTCTCTCATCTGCAGCTTTGAGTCACTGCCTAGCAAGACTGTCCTAATTTGCTCTCCCTTAACAAAAAGAAATAACAGTTGAAATGTCTACCTCCGTTATAAATTGATTTTATTCTCCCTCAAACTCTCCACTATCTTCCTGAGAGTTGGCAATTAAACTTCAAATTCAGAAAGTTATTTTCAGATGTTCGATAGATAAACAGAAGCTTTCATTACGACATACTTGTAACTGGGCAGCTATGTCCCACAAACAGTTTATGTAGAAACTGTACTAAGTTTCCAGCACAACAGTTCACTTCCCAAGCATAGTCACTCAAAAGCACAGTTGTGTTTAATAAACAATTTACATTTCCCCCACGCCACTTTCATACAGTTTTGTAAATAGATCTCCCTTTATAACCAAGATGAGGGCAACAAAACAAAATAACAACCAAGATTGTCCAATGTTTAGTCTGTGTGACAGTGTTCAGGCATACACATATAAATTTAATTCCCACAACAGTTTCATAAACTACATCTCAGAATGAGTTCTATGTTACTCATGTAAACTGATTCAGAAAGAACTTGAGTAAAGTCTTGAAGAAAAAGTCCACTGTAATAAAATTTTCCAATTGAACCAAAGTAAAAATGGCAAATATGTTTAGTGAAGGTAAACTGAGTACCAAGAAGAATTAAATGTTATATGAATCAATGTCATTCAATCTTAAAATGAATCTACTCAGCAAAATACTCTCATTTTTGCATCTTGTATAAAAATACAATTGAAATTCAAGAAAAAAAAGAAAGAAATATAAAGGAAAGTTGTAGATAAATAAGGAAGGAGAAATACCTGTATCATTGGGAGAAAATAGAAATTTAAGAAAGCATGTCATGATGCTTAATGAGAAGCAAAGAAAACGCAATTCAATAAACAAGATTCCTAAAAGATAATTGCAGAACTATCAAAATATCTATCAAATAGTACACCATATATATATATATGAAAAATGTATGAGTGAAAATTAAAATAGGATAAAACAGTTTGCTATTTGTTTTGATATACAAGTAGATACAAAATGTAAAACTAAAAATGGTAATAATGATTGATTTAAGAAGATAAAAAGCTGTACCCAAAGAGTTAGATACAGTAACTATCCAATAAATTTTTTGGATTAATTGAGTTTCAGCAATACTTCTAGTGACTTTTGGTAACCTTTGTTCTTTACACTCATTACTTTAATGTTAGTACTCAGTTTGAGAAATATGGGATCTAAAAGTATATAACCTATAATTCCGACACCACAAGGAAGTCAGAATGAATGTATTCTAAGTGCCTCAATAATAAAGGGCAGATAGTCAAAAATGCAAATGCAAATTCTAACGATATTTTATCATCTTTCATAGGTGTATGTATGTATGAGCGACATACTAGATAGTGAATTTGTAAAAACACATATAAATAGAATGAAATAGACTGACATTCTAAAAATTTCTGAAATTCTTCTGATTAAGTCAGGAAATCAAACATACTGGAAGAGGCAGCTGAAAGACTATTTACAGTTCTAAGCAATGCATTTAAAAGCACCATTATCAAAGTGTACTTGCTAAAAGTGTGTAACTTTAAGGTAATAGGATTCAAAGGCAAAGGAAACAAACAGTGAAAGGAAAAACTGTAATTAATAGTATAAAAAACAAACATCGAGGACCTGGTATTCCTATCACCCTTTGCATATCCTGTATGCCGGTGATTAGGCCTGTGGTTGTCCTTCCAATCAAACTGGTTCCCTGGGGATTTCCAACACAGTCATGAAACTAGTGCCCTTACACTTTAATTTCCAAAGTTATGATTCTATATTTTTCTTTTATGGCTTTTTTCCTTTTAATTCCATATTTTCAGGTTGAGATATGTTATTTTAGTTGTTTTACTTATTAATCCTATCCTTAAATACAACTCTTTTGCTTTCAAATACATTCAAATCTTTCCTCTCCCTCTGTTTCTTCCTTCTCTCTCTTTTTCCCAACTTCCCTTTCTCCCTGTCTTCCCTCTTTGTCTCCTTCCACCTGCCCTCCCTTCTTGGTTTCTTAGAAAAGAATGTATTATCCAGGAATGTGGCTCAGTGACAAACTGCATGCCCATGAATACACAAGACCTGCTTTAAATCCCTGTCATCCCACGCGCACACACACACACACACACACACACACACACACACACCACAATGTCTTTAAAGGTACAGTAAAATCACTATGCTAACATACTCCTTTACTTATTTGCATCTATAATATGTTAATGTATATAATGCTATTATGAAAGACGAGGGGAATGGGAAGTTGGCAATTTACTTTTTCTTACAAGCTGAATTGACAATGGATGGATCCCGCCCAATGCTCCATTTCTTATGCTATTGATGTTCTTGAGAAGATGTTTGGTAATCACAGTACTATGTACACCTCTGTGTTAATATTGTAATTTTCTTGGTTTTGTTCAGTTTTTGTGCCACATCCAGCAGTGCTCAGGGGATTACTCCTGACTCTATGCTAAAGAGATTAATCTTGGCACTGCTCAGGATAACATCAATGCGATCAAAATAGGGTTATCAGGGTGCAAGGCAAGTGGCTACCTACTGTGTTATCTCTTTTGGTTTTTACTATACACTGTCTTCTAAAAATACATTTAAGAAAATTATTTTTCTTTAACGAAAAATTTGAAAATTTATTTTCTATTCACGAAATCTTCTTAAGTTTACTAGTTGCATTCAAATTCTTCATAAAGAGTACAATTATATTTTTAGTACTTATGACAATTTGCCTAGTTTTATAGATTACTATGCAATTGCTGACTTCTCAGTTGGTCTTGATAACTATAAACACAAAAATAATATATTATTCACATCTCTATCCTTTCCAATTATCTGCACTATCTGAAGAATATTACAGTGAACGTAAGTTACTTTACATACATTTTTATGGACTCTCGTAAAATGTCTTTCTTTCAATAACCAGTTCTTCAATATTGGTAAAAGCACACAAATATCCTATATATGTGTATGTATGTGTATGTATGTATATATATTTATCACTTGATCACTTGACATCCCGTTATTCATCAATTTGCTCGGAGGCGCCAGTAATATATCGTTGGGAGCCTATCAGTGCCAGTGCTTGCCCAACAGCATCTAGTTGCTTCAGGAATACAAAGAGCCTCAAAGGCGTTAGTTCAGGATTTGGCCGCAGAAGTGACCCATCTTAGAGGTGAGTACGCCGATGTGTGATCTTCAGACATCCCGTAGGATCAAGTCAGTAACTGCTTTCGGAGTCCAGCAGTCATCTTTAAATTACATTACATGTCCAGCCCATCTGATTGGTCGATGCCTTAGCTTAAGCGAAGCGTCTGACTCTGGAACAGCGATGGAGGTTGGAGGTCAGATTCTTTTCGCTTCAGTGAGGCGTGATGTCTAAGCATAGCTCTTTCGATTCTACTTTTTTTTTTTTGGAAGCTTGAGCCAGCGATTCTCTATCTATTTTTGTAAACCCCAGTCTCTGAAGCTAATGTAGAGGAGAATAAGGTGGAGTTGAAGAGATGGTACCCGGGCTGGAAATTATTTGTCTTTTCAGCTATTTTTTCGATGCTTTTGAAGGCGTTATATGCGCTCTCTTCCTCCTTGCAGGCTCAGATTTTAGGTCGTTCATCACATTGACTTCTCAACCTGAGGTACACACTCTGCTGCATTCAGAGATTTTTGTTTCCATTGAGAGTGAATGGGGCCTCTGGAACTAGTTCATTTTTCGCCAGCATGAGTTTGATGAACATGATGGATCTATCACACATCTTCCGAAGGTGATGGGAGAACATTATCTGACCACCACTCATATCTCTTTGATAGCCCATGACCACCTGCCACAAGCCAAATTCTGCAGGATGGATATGTCGTTCCCTAACTTTATTTCCTTCTAAAATCAACATGCCATTTCGGTCAGTAGAAAGAAGGGGAACAGCACAGGCTCAGACCAAGTCTGACCTGGACAACTGAAAAATCTACTGTACGCACATCAATATACTGGCTCAGCACTTGACACATGCTACTGACTACATAGCAAGGTGCCCCTCCCAATGGAAAACCAGCAGGGAAAGTTCTACTGTTCAAGAAGGAAGACATTCTCGACATTGGCAGCTATCACCCCATCTACCTGATATATGTCTAAAGCTGTTACTCAAGTAAACCATGAACAGGATTTGGCAGGACATTAGATGAGGGGGAGCAACCATGTGAGCTAAACTGGCTTCTGGAAAGGATTCAGCACAGTGACCATATCCACAGAGTAAACCAGCTCAGTGATGAGTTTGTAGGGAGAGTTCAGGGATGCCACTCTGTCTCAGTTCATTGATTTAAGAACCCCTGCTGATTCTGCTGGAGACTGAAGCACAGTCATGACCCTAACCAAACTAGGGTTCAAACCCAGTACATCAAGATCCCACAGAAGGCTGTATTGTCGGTTCACCCACACCGCGCTCTCTCCATTCTGCAAGGACGTGATCATCATGTCATCCAAGATGGGGTTTGGCAGGGTGATACTATTTCACCAAAACTACTTCAGCGCCACCCCCTTGAAAACATCATACAACAATTAGAATCCGGAGGCAATAGGAGTGAAGTTAGATGGTCAGCAACTAAACAACTTCACTTTGATGACATAGTTCTAATAAAACCAAACATCTAGCCAAGCGGCACAAATGCTGGCTGATTTTTACGACCAAGAATGTGGAAAGAATAGGTCTACAGCT
>JAJIBD010038446.1:0-12703 GCA_021461705.1 Cryptotis parvus
TAGGTATTCCATAAAGCATGGAATTGTATTATGGATTCACCACCAGGGTCTCACCACCATTCTACAAAAAGTGATCAGCATCAATGTCAAAGAGGGGGTTCGGCACAGGGTGACCCCCATTTACACCAAAACTCTTCAGTACCACCCTCGAGGCAACATAAGAGACAATTAGAGATCGGGGAAGGGAATGGGAAGTGAAGATGCGGATGCGCCACCTCCGCTTCCTGAGTGACATCGTGCCTATAGCTTTCCAAACGGCCCCAGCCAAGAGCACAGGTGGCTGGCTGACTTCAACCAAGAATGTGGAAAGATAAGTCTCAAGGCTGAATCTCAGCAAAACTATATTCACAACAAACAATGGAGAGTATTTCAGAGAGGCCCCATTCACTCTCAATGGAGCGAAACATCTCGGAAGCAAGCGCTTATGTGTACCCTAGGTACGAGAGTCAACATGATGAGCGACCAAAACCTGAGCTACGCAGGAGGAAGAGCAGCATGGAATGCCTTCAAAAGCATTAGAAGAAATAGCTAAAAAGACAAAGAACCTCTGGCTCAGGCACCTCTCTCCGCCCCCACCGTTCTCCCTGCATTAACATACGCCTCAGAGACCTGGGCTCTACGAAAGCAGGATGAGAATGCTATTGGGTCCCCCAGAGAGGAATCGAAGAGCTATGCTTGAATATCACGCCTCACTCAGAGTGAAAGAAGGAATCAGAGCTCCGACCTCCATCACTGTTCAGAGTCAGGGCGCTGTCTCGTTTGCCAAGGCATCAAAAATCAGATGGGCTGGACACCTAATGCGATTTGGAGGCGACCGCTGGACTAGAGCTGTTACCGACTGGATCCCGCAGGATGTCAAAGATCACCTGGCCGCCCACCTACAAGATGGTCGAACTTCTTCGTCAAGACCCTAGAAACGCAGTTTGAGGCTCTTCATATTTCTGGAGAAACCAGATGCCATTGGGCTACACTGGCAGTGATAGGGTCAAATGGAAATATTACTGGCGCCCGCTCGAGCAAATCGATGAATGGCGGGGATGTCAAGTGATCAAATGATTAGGTATTCGTCTCTGCTTGCTTATTCTTCAGGCCACAGCTAGTTTGTTCTCCAGACCACCAGTTCGAGTAGCAAGGGGTCACTCCTGGAGGTGCTAATGGGTCCATGTGGTCCCAGGGTTGAACCTAGACACCTCCCTGTACTCTGCCTGCACTGGGGTATCTATTTTCTAATATTATATATTACTACTATATTTATTGGTCATATGCAAGGTATACTTTCTTTTTGATAGTTATTGTATTTTTTAATAAATGTGCTGAAAAATTCGTCAAAGAAATTCAATAACTACACAAACCAATTAGATAACAAAATAAGGAAATGCTTGACCTTATTAATTATAAACGCTGCACTAGATGGAAAGACAACAGTAATAAGCTAAATTTATCAAAGCAAGAAACAACGTAGTCTGAAGGTGTACTACCATGGTCAATGTGATTGGTATTGACTGGTATATTTTAAATTACATAAAATGTGATCTTTTAACTCTGATAAACATTATTAAAGGCTGAATATAAATTTAAATTTTAAAAAATGTTTACTGTTCTCCATTGCTACTATAAACACAAGATTTAACTCTCTCAATGCCAATGGTATAAATGTACATTTTAAGAGACACAGAGTGGAAGAAAAGATCAAAATCTAGACCCAACATTCTGCTGCTACAAGATACACATTTGAACAGTCCAGAGCAAACATACACTCAAAGTTAAAGGCCTGATGATTCTTCATGCAAACAACTCCTCTTAAAGGCCAGGGTATGGCCCAACTGGTACCCAATATAACATAGATTGCAGGCAAAAAGGTTAGAAGGGACACTGAAAGCCATTTCTTAGTATTAAAGGGGATAATGTACATAAGGGAGAAGGGAATTATAAGAAATCCCAATAATATAAAATCCAAGAGGGGCCAGCAAAATGTTTTAAAGAAAGCCTCCTAATAGATTTTAAGAGAGAGACATCAGTAACAGCCTTTGTGCCTCTTGGAAGATCAAAGAGACTGAAACTCACTAAGGAAATACTAGCCCTGAAGGAGTAATGAAAAAGAGATCCGTAAGTTTTGAGCTTGTTTTGGAGTTTCTAGCAGGGGAGAAGAAACAGTTCGTATTATACCCTCGACTGAAGACCGGTACGTCTCTATTCGGGAAGGCCGTCTCTTCAACCTGGCATGCAGCGGGAGGGATGCACACCATGGAGGCGGTAAGGAGGGGACACCCGCCTAGCCAGCCAGATCCTCTTCTAGTAAGATTTTATACAGGGATTTTTCACCCCTACCTGAAGTGGAAATACTGCTTTTTTTTCTCCAGTGCACATGGAATATACTTAAAAGATAGACCGCATGCTGGGCCAGAAAATATACATTAATAAAATCAAGAACATAGAAATTGTGTCAACTATTCTTTCAGATCCTTGATGCAGTAAAAATAAGATGTTAATCCCACATACAGTAAAAAAGAAGTGAGAGTCAAGTCAAACACCTGGGTCATAGAGGAAATAAAAGAGAATAATAAAGAGATCCCTCTAAACAAAAATAGAATGAAGAAATAAGATATCAGAACACCAAGGACATAGTTAAAGCATGTTAAGAGAAGTTTATAGCTATGCAAGTGTTAATCAAGGAAGGAAGAAAGTGCCCACATAAATAATCTGACTTCAGCGATCTTAGAAAACATCAACAAAGGAGCCCATATCAGGCAGGAAGAAGGAAATAATAAGAATTAGATGAAATCCCCTTAAGCCTACCAGGAATTTCCTCCTAAAATAAAAAATAAATGAGAAACAAAGAGCTGGTTCTTTTTGAGTAAATAAACAAGGTTGAACAATCATTTGCAAGACTCAAAACAAAAGAATGAGGAGAGAACCCTAATACATAGAATCCAGAAACAAAAAAAGGGGGACTTCAGAACATAAAAAACGCAGAAATTCAAAGAATATCAGAGATTCTTTGAGTACTTTGTGCACTTGCAAACTAAGAGCCTAGAGGAAATGGGAAAATCCAGGAGTCAATATCCTCCCAAAACTGAACCAAAGAAGACTTTGAATACCTGAACAAACCTTCTTGCTTTATGGAAATTGATATGGTAATCAAGTCTTCCAAACAAAGAAAAAAACATAGGCCCCAGATGGACTCACTTCTGAATTCTTCAAACCAGTAAAGGGGACATATTGCCCAGTCCTCTGTAAGATTTTCCAAAAAAATAGAAACACTTCAAAACAGTTTCTATGAGGCACATAAAACCCTGATGCCCAAAAGCAGAGATATGATAAAAATGAAAACTACAGGCAAATATCTAATGAACACTGATGCAAAGATCCTCCACAGAATACTAGTAAAAGAATACAAAGACTTATAAAAAGGATCTTACCTTGTTCATGAACAAGAAAATTCATTCTGGGGATGGAAGGATAGTTCAGCATTCACAGATCGATCAACACAATACATGTCAATAAGAGAAAATAAAGAAACTATATGATCATTTCAGCAGATGCATAGAAAGCATTTGAGAAGATCCAACACTGATTCATGATAAAAACTGCATAAAATGGGAATTGAAGGAACTTTTCTTCAATAGTCAAAACCATCTACACAAGCCCATCAGCAAGCATTCTCAATGGGTAAAAACTAAAACCCTTCTCCCAAGATGAGTGACAATATCATAGTATTTCCCAGGTGAATGTTATTCTGTTCAATATGGAACTGATAGAACTTGACCAAGCAAACAGGAAGAAAAAGAAATTAAGGGAATCAAAGATAGGAAAGAAGTCAAGCTATCACTATTTGCAGATGACATGATAGTATGCCTAGGAAACCCTACAGCCTCTACCAAAAAAGCTCTTAGAAACAATAGATTTGCTTAGGGAATATAATGGCAGGAGTATCCAAAGTTCATGGACTTCCAATATGTAAATAAGAAAAGAGAAGAAAGGGATATTAAAAACAAACCAATACCATTCACAATTATATCTCAGAAAATCAAGTACTTAGGAATCAGCTTGCAACTTGGAACATAAAAGACCTGTACAAATAAATCTAGAATACACTGCTTCAAGAAATTAAAGAAAACATGAGAAATGGGCCGCATGTGTTGCTCATGGATTGGGAGCACTTAACAAGGTCAAAATGACAACATTTTTCCTAAAGCATAAAAACAGATCCAATGTAGTCCCTATAGGATACCCATGATATTTTCTAATAAATTGATCAAACTCTACTGAAAGTTGTAGGGATCAATAAAAACACCACGAGTATCTAAAACAATTCTCAGGGAAAAGAAGATGGGCGGCTTCAGCTTCCCCAATTTCAAACTGTACTACAAAAAGTAGCAATTAAAACTGCTTGGTATTAGAATCACAGACATACCTGTAGATCTATGGAACAGAGTTAATATTCTGAAACACACTCTTGAATGCATGATCATTTAATCTTCAATAAAGGATCAAAATATGAAATGGAGCAAAGAAAACTTCCTGACAAGTGGTGCTGGTAAAATTGGGCAGCTATATCCAAAAAAATCTTAGATCTCTTTCTAACCTTATGCACAAAACTCCAATTAAAACAGATTAAAAGTTATACCATCAGACCTAAATCTTAAGGTACTTCAAGGTAAAACATAGACAAAAGCCTTCACAATATTGAAGCACAAAGCATCTTCAACAATGAAACTGCTACTACTGATAAAGCAAGCAGACACAAGGCTAAATATATCGACCAACATAAAAACTAAAAAGCTTCTGCTCCTCAAAAATAAATGGTGACCAAGATACAAAGACAGCTATGGATTGGGAAAGAAATATTCACACAATACCCATCTGATAAGGGCCAACATCCAAGATATCCATGGCAATTCTTAGAATTTCAAAAGAACAAATCTAAACCCATAAAAATGGGAGAAAAAAAAAGAACACAAATCTTTCTCAGAAAAAAATTCAAATGACCAAAAGTCATATGAAAAAGTGTTCATCATCATTAATCATTATAGAGATGTATTTCCTAAGGTCCCTGAGTACCGCCAACAGTCATTCCTGAGCACAGAGCCAGGAGTAATGGAGTGAGCATTGCCGGATAGGACCCAAAGAAGCAGAACAAAAGTAGATAAAGGAACATATGTGATAGTCTCAGTGTATGAATTTGCAATCACAATGCACAAAAAGAAGAGAGAAAGAACGAGAGAAAGAGAGAGAAAGAAAAAGAGAGAGAGATAAAGAGAGAGAGAAAGAGAGAGAGAAAGTGAGAGGGAGAGAGAAGAAAAGTGTCTGCAATATCGGCAGATAAGGGTTTAGGGGAAGGAGTCTGAGGCCTTTGGTGGTGGGAAATGTGCTCTGGTGGAGGGATGGTGCTGCAGAATTGTATGATATGAACAGTCATGAACAGCCTTGTTTTTGTCTATCTCACAGTGATATAATAGATTTAAAAAAAATTTAAGTAATCCTTAATTTTTAACTAAGGCATTTTCTTTTTTGAGGGTCACGCCTGGCAATTCTTAGGTGTTACTCCTGGCTCCACACTCAAATTACTCCTGGCGGTGCACCATATGGGATGCCGGGATTGAACCCGGGAAATGCCCTATATCCGCGGAGCTATCGCTCCCCGGCCCCCCAAAACTAAGAAATTTTCTATCAAAATTAAACTCAGTCCTTAAAACGTTAAGCAACCAGCAATTTAGCAATGAAAATATAAAAAGAACCGGAGAGAGAGAGAGAGAGAGAGAGAGAGAGAGAGAGAGAGAGAGAGAGAGAGAGAGAGAGAGAGAGAGAGACTCCTGACAGCAAGTCAAGCTACTTTACTAATGACATGAAAAACTTCACCTGGCCACAGTTTAAAGAGGGCATCTGAGGGAATATTTATCACCTTGATATATTACTTAGATGGAAAACATGTATTATAACTCTGGAAATTCTCCTACATCCCAAATGACACCAACTGCTGGCCCCATTGTGACCATCTCCATTGCCAGTGTCAATTATGTACTAGGTATTTCTCATGCACAAACATGGGGATGTCAGCAATACTAAACAGAAAGGAGATGGTAGATTTGGAAGTAAGACTAACTCTGTGCCCAACACTGAAACTTGATTTCAGAAAGGAATGCCTGAAATATGGGCATGCTGAACAAAGTACTCTGCCAAAAAAACTGAGTTAAGTTAGACACTATGGCCACCAAAGAGCAGAAGGGATAAAAGCAGTAAAGAATGAGTAACATTGGGGCCGGAGCGATGGTCCAGCGGTGTAGGGCGTTTGCCTTGCACGCCGGCTGGCCATGCCGCCCAGGTTCGATCCCCGGCATCCCATATGGTCCCCCGAGCACCGCCAGGGAGTAATTCCTGAGTGCAGAGCCAGGGTAACCCCTGAGCATCGCCGGGTGTGACCCAAAAGCAAAAAAAAAAAAAAAAGAATGAGTAACACTGAATTTGAATAAATTAATAACTCAAACAGAAACACAATGGAGTTACACCATCACAATCAACACAGACATGTACCTGGGCCCTTGAAGCTTTCTGTAGGTGTGACAGTGCAGTGGGGTTTATCCTTGAGGAGGTGAGGAAGTGAGTGTGTGTGTGTGTGTGTGTGTGTGTGTGTGTGTGTGTGTGGCGCGTGACACACATGCATAAAAAAGTGTTTCATGCAATAGACTGTCTAAGGTACCAAAGAGTACATACACAGAAGTTCTAGCAAATCCATTTTTTGTTTGTCCCCCATGCAAGTGTTGTTCATTTGCTGAAAAGCTCAGCCCTCAGTATACAACACATGCTGAAAATATTATTTGTAAGATTGGACTAGAAACCTTAAGGCGTTAACAAAGCCTCTACAAAAGTAAAACTAGCACAAACTTAACAAAAATAAAGGCCAAGCAAACACCTCTAATATCGGAAAGAAGTATTGATAATTAAAATAAAAAGGAACAGGCACTTTTTTAAAAATAAAAAAAATTCTAGATTTTATTTTGTTTGAGGGTATTAGAATTCACAAAAGGAACTTCATAAGGAAATGTTTACTTATTGCTAAGTGGAAAACCCGATACACATATATGCGTTTACAATCCGTTTTAGATTTGCAAGTACATAAAACAACAAAGTCTAAACTTGACCTTCTTCACAAATATGATTTTTACGTGCCCAATAAAATCTTTCAGCTAATAAAAAAAGAATTGCACCATGAATCATCATCAATTACTATTTTAAAGACTGTTTCTGGACTTCTGGTGGGGATAGTTGCTAAACAAAGAGTTCCCTGATCAGCACTTTTGGAAGTCTCTTGTTTCTGAATCTAAAATCACATTGAGCCACATCCTAGGGCAAAAGGTAATTGTACTGTGCTCATTGTTTCTCCATTCTGGTCTAAATAAGTCTTTTATGTAAAAAGAAAAAATGGTTAAAATAAGCATCAAGTCTAACAGACACATCACAGACAGGGAGCCTCTGGTCTGGTGGAGGAAGCGGAGGAGGGTTCTGGTGACGACATCTGTTATTTTGCGCACCCATTTTTTCTCTCATCTGCAGCTTTGAGTCACTGCCCAGCAAGACTGTCCTGATTTGCTCTCCTTAACAAAAGAAATAACAGTTGAAATGTCTACCTCCGTTATAAATTGATTTATTCTCCTCAAACTCTCCACTATCTTCCTGAGAGTTGGCAATTAAACTTCAAATTCAGAAAGTTATTTTCAGATGTTCGATAGATAAACAGAAGCTTTCATTACGACATACTTGTAACTGGGCAGCTATGTCCCACAAACAGTTTATGTAGAAACTGTACTAAGTTTCCAGCACAACAGTTCACTTCCCAAGCATAGTCACTCAAAAGCACAGTTGTGTTTAATAAACAATTTACATTTCCCCAAGTCACTTTCATACAGTTTTGTAAATAGATCTCCCTTTATAACCAAGATGAGGGCAACAAAACAAAATAACAACCAAGATTGTCCAATGTTTAGTCTGTGTGACAGTGTTCAGGCATACACATATAAATTTAATTCCCACAACAGTTTCATAAACTACATCTCAGAATGAGTTCTATGTTACTCATGTAAACTGATGCAGAAAGAACTTGAGTAAAGTCTTGAAGAAAAAAGTCCACTGTAATAAAATTTTCCAATTGAACCAAAGTAAAAATGGCAAATATGTTTAGTGAAGGTAAACTGAGTACCAGAGAAGAATTAAATGTTATATGAATCATGTCATTCAATCTTAAAATGAATCTACTCAGCAAATACTCTCATTTTTTGCATCTTGTATAAAATACAATTGAAATTCAAGAAAAAAGAAAGAAATATAAAAGGAAAGTTGTAGATAAATAAGGAAGGAGAAATACCTGTATCATTGGGAGAAAATAGAAATTTAAGAAAGCATGTCATGATGCTTAATGAGAAGCAAAAGAAAACGCAATTCAATAAAACAAGATTCCTAAAAAGATAAATTGCAGAACTATCAAAATATCTATCAACTAGTACACCATATATATATATAATGAAAATGTATGAGTGAAAATTAAAATAGGATAAAACAGTTTGCTATTTGTTTTGATATACAAGTAGATACAAAATGTAAAACTAAAAATGGTAATAATGATTGATTTAAGAAGATAAAAAGCTGTACCCAAAGAGTTAGATACAGTAACTATCCAATAAATTTTTTGGATTAATTGAGTTTCAGCAATACTTCTAGTGACTTTTGGTAACCTTTGTTCTTTATACTCATTACTTTAATATTAGTACTCAGTTTGAGAAATATGGGATCTAAAAGTATATAACCTATAATTCCGACACCACAAGGAAGTCAGAATGAATGTATTCTAAGTGCCTCAATAATAAAGGGCAGATAGTCAAAAATGCAAATGCAAATTCTAACGATATTTTATCATCTTTCATAGGTGTATGTATGTATGAGCGACATACTAGATAGTGAATTTGTAAAACACATATAAATGGAATGAAATAGACTGACATTCTAAAAATTTCTGAAATTCTTCTGATTAAGTCAGGAAATCAAACATACTGGAAGAGGCAGCTGAAAGACTATTTACAGTTCTAAGCAATGCATTTAAAAGCACCATTATCAAAGTGTACTTGCTAAAAGTGTGTAACTTTAAGGTAATAGGATTCAAAGGCAAAGGAAACAAACAGTGAAAGGAAAAACTGTAATTAATAGTATAAAAAACAAACATCGAGGACCTGGTATTCCTATCACCCTTTGCATATCCTGTATGCCGGTGATTAGGCCTGTGGTTATCCTTCCAATCAAACTGGTTCCCTGGGAATTTCAACACAGTCATGAAACTAGTGCCCTTACACTTTAATTCAAAGTTATGACTCTATATTTTTTTTTTATGGCTTTTTTCCTTTTTAATTCCATATTTTCAGGTTGAGATATGTTATTTTAGTTGTTTTACTTATTAATCCTATCCTTAAATACAACTCTTTTGCTTTCAAATACATTCAAATCTTTCCTCTCCCTCTGTTTCTTCCTTCTCTCTCTTTTCCCCAACTTCCCTTTCTCCCTGTCTTCCTCTTTGTCTCCTTCCCACCTGCCCTCCCTTCTTGGTTTCTTAGAAAAGAATGTATTATCCAGGAATGTGGCTCAGTGACAAACTGCATGCCCTTGAATACACAAGACCTGCTTTAAATCCCTGTCATCACACGCGCACACACACACACACACACACACACACACACACACACACCCACAATGTCTTTAAAGGTACAGTAAAATCACTATGCTAACATACTCCTTTACTTATTTGCATCTATAATATGTTAATGTATATAATGCTATTATGAAAGACGAGGGAATGGGAAGTTGGCAATTTACTTTGTCTTACAAGCTGAATTGACAATGGATGGGATCCCACCCAATGCCCCATTTCTTATGCTATTGATGTTCTTGAGAAGATGTTTGGTAATCACAGTACTATGTACACCTCTGTGTTAATATTGTAATTTTCTTGGTTTTGTTCAGTTTTTGCCCACATCCAGCAGTGCTCAGGGCTTACTCCTGACTCTATGCTAAAGAGATTAATCTTGGCACTGCTCAGGATAACATCAATGCGATCAAAATAGGGTTATCAGGGTTGCAAGGCAAGTGGCTACCTACTGTGTTATCTCTTTGGTTTTACTATACACTTGTCTTCTTAAAATACATTTAAGAAAATTATTTTTCTTTAACAAAAATTTGAAAATTTATTTTCTATTCATGAAATCTTCTTAAGTTTACTAGTTGCATTCAAATTCTTCTTCATAGTACATTTTATTTTTTAGTACTTATGACAATTTGCCTAGTTTTATAGATTACTATGCAATTGCTGACTTCTCCAATTGGTCTTGATAACTATAAACACAAAAATAATATATTATTCACATCTCTATCCTCTCCAATTATCTGCACTATCTGAGGAATAGTACAGTGCTTGTAAATTGCTTTACATACATTTTTATGGACTCTCGTAAAATGTCTTTCCTTTCAATGACCAGTTCTCAATATAGGTAAGCACACAAATATCCTATATATGTGTGTATGTATGTATGTATAAATATTTATCACTTGATCACTTGACATCCCGTTATTCATCAATTTGCTCGAGGGAGGCGCCAGTAATATATCCATTTGACCCTATCATGTGCCAGTGTAGCCCAACAGCATCTAGTTGCTTCAGGAATACAAAGAGCCTCAAACCGTTCGTTCAGGGTCTTGACGAAGAAGTCTGACCATCTTAGAGGTGGGCGGCCATGTGATCTTTAGACATCCCGTGGGATCAAGTCAGTAACTGCTCGAGTCCAGCAGTCATCTTCAAATTGCATTGCATGTCCAGCCCATCTGATTTTCGATGCCTTGGCAAGCGAGAAAGCGTCCCTGACTCTGGAACAGTGATGGAGGTTGGAGGTCCAGATTCTTTTTTCACTTGCGTGAGGCGTGATATTCCAAGCATAGCTCTTTCGATTCTTCTTTGGGGAAAGCGAATAGCATTCTCATCCTGTTTTTGTAAAGCCCAAGTCTCTGAAGCTAATGCAGGGAGAATGGTGGAGTTGAAGAGATGTACCCGGAGCTGGAGATTCTTTGTCTTTTTTAGCTATTTTTTCGATGCTTTTGAAGGCATTATATGCTGCTCTCTTCCTCCTGCGCAGCTCAGATTTTAGGTCGTTCATCACATTGACTTCTCAACCTAGGTTCACATAACTGCTGCATTCAGAGATGTTTGTTCCATTGAGAGTGAATGGGGCCTCTGGAACTAGTTCATTTTTTCATGAACATAGTTTGCATGAACATGATGGATCTATCACATCTTCCAGAAAGGTGATGGAGAACATTATCCATGACTTCTACTCATATCTCTTTGATAGCCATGTCCACCTGCCCACAAACCAAATTCTGCAGGATGGATATGTCGTTCCCAACATTTTCCCTTCTAAAATCCAACATGCCATTTCCGTCAGTAAAGAAGGGAACAGCACAGGCTCAGACAAAGTCAGACCTGGACAACTGAAGAATCTGCCTTCAGTACTCATCAATATACTGGCTCAGCACTTCACACGCTACTGTCTGAATGCAAGGTGCCCTCCCAATGGAAAACCAGCAGGAAAGTTCTACTGTTCAAGAAAGGAGACATCTACGACATTGGCAACTATCACCCCATCTGCCTGTTGTCTGTCATCTACAAGCTGTTCACTCAAGTCATCCTGAACAGGATTGGCAGAACATTAGATGAGGGGCAACCATGTGAGCAAGCTGGCTTCTGGAAAGGATTCAGCACAATTGACCATATCCACAGAGTAAACAAGCTCATTGAAGTTTGTAGGGAGTTCAGGATGCCACTCTGCCTCACGCTCATTGATTTAAAACCCTTTGATTCTATGGAGACTGAAGCAGTCATCGAAGCCCTAGCCAAACAGGGCGTTCAAACCCAATACATCAAGATCCCTCATGAGCTGTATTATGGATTCACCACCACGCTCTCTCCATTCTGCAGAGACGTGATCGTCAATGTCAAAAGATGGGGTTTGGCAGGGTGATACCATTTCACCAAAACTCTTCAGCGCCACCCTTGAAAACATCATACAACAATTAGAATCGGAAGTAATGGGAGTGAAGTTAGATGGTCGGCAACTCACACCACCTTCACTTAGCTGATGACATCATTCTAATAACACCAAACATTAGCCAAGCGGCACAAATGCTGGCTGATTTCGACCAAGAATGTGGAAAGATAGGTCTACAGCTGAATCTTTGATATATATATTTGATATATATATTTGCTGAGATTCAATTGTAGACCTATCTTTCCACATTATATATATATATATATACATATATATATCTATATATATAAATCTCTAATATAAAGTATACATTGTTGGACCACACCCCTAACTAGCCCTGGGATTTTACATTGCTAATGAGGAATAGTTTTCTACTTCCTGTAAGTCTTTTATATGTTTAGGCCAAAGGTATTGGTTTCTTCTATAAACACAATATGAAGGTCCAGCAGCTGAATGGTGAGTTATTTTTAAAGCTAAATTATTTACTCCTGGGCTCCCATCATATTTTCCATCTATAAACTTCAGTACCATTTATTCTGTTCTAAATCCTAAGAAATGTCCTCTATGAGGGACTGGATGGTATGAGGAAAATTTTCCACCCCTGTCCCACTTTTTTTTTTTTTTTT
>JAJIBD010038447.1:0-83280 GCA_021461705.1 Cryptotis parvus
TGGCCTTCCTATATGCAAACAGCGTAAAGAGAAGAAAGGGACATTAAAGAAACTATCCCATTCACAATTGCACAGTAGAAAATCAAATACCTAGGAATCAGTTTGACAAAGAATGTAAAGGATCTCTACAAAGAAAACTACAAACGTTACTTCAGGAAATAAAGAAGACTTGAGGAAATGGAGACACATTCCCTGCTCATGGATTAGAAGGATTAACATTATCAAAATGGTAATACTCCCCAGAGCTTTATACAGATTCAGTGTGGTCCCTATAAAGATACCCATGATGTTCTTCAAAGAAATTGAACAAACACTCCTGAAATTTGTATGGAATAATAAAACCCCACGAATAGCTAAAGTAATCCTTGGGAAAAAGAAGATGGGAGGTATCACTTCCCCAACCTCAAGCTCTACTACAGAGCAGTTGTAATTAAGACAGTGTGGTATTGGTATAGAGACAGACCCGTAGACCTATGGAATAGAACTGAGTATCCTGAAATGCACTCACAAATATACAACCACTTAATCTTCGATAAAGGAGCAAAAAATATTAAGTGGAGCAAAGAAAGCCCCTTCAACAAATGGTGCTGGGAAAACTGGGCAGCTAGGTGTAAAAAATGAACTTAGACCTTCCTAACGCCATGCACAAAAAGTCAGATCAAAATGGATTCTAGATCTCGATATCAGACATGAATCTATAAGGTACATCGAACAAAACATAGGAGAAACGCTCTACGACATCGAAACGAAAAAGTATCTTTAAAGACGACACACCACTGACCAAGCAAATGGAAGCAATGATAAACAAATGGGGATTATATAACATTGAAAAGCTTCTGCACCTCAAAAGAAACGGTGACCAAGATACAAAGACAATCCACAAAGTGGGAAAGGATATTCACCCAATACCCATCTGACAAGGGGTTAATATCCAGGATATATCAGGCACTGGTAGCACTCCACAAGAAAAAACAGCCAACCCCATCAAAAAATGGGGAGAAGAAATGAACAGAAGCTTCCAAAAGAAGAAATTCGAATGACCAAAAAGGCATATGAAAAGTGCTCTTCATCTTTAATCATCAGGGAGATGCAAATCAAAACAACAATGAGGTACCATCTCACCCCACAGAGACTGGCACACATCCAAAACAGCAAGAACAACCGGTGCTGGCGTGGATGTGGGGGAAAAAGGGACTCTCATCCACTGCTGGTGGGAGTGCCGACTGGTCCAGCCCCTTTTGGGAAAACAATATGGGCATTCCTCCAAAAGCTAGATATTGAGCTCCCATTTGATCCAGCAATAGCACTCCTGGGAATATACCCTAGAGACCGAAAAACACATAGCAGAAACACTATCTGTACTTCTTTATTCATCTCTGCGCTATTCACTGTAGCTAGAATCTGGAAACAACCTAAATGCCCGAGAACAGAGGACTGGCTAAAGAAACTGTGGTTCATCTACACTATGGAATACTATGCGGCTGTCAGAAAAGATGAAATTATGAAATTTACCTGCAAATGGATGGACATGGAGTCTATCATGCTGAGTGAAATTAGTCAGAAGGAAAAGGACAGATATAGAATGACTGCATTCATTAATAGGATATAAATAGATACCAGTGTTTTACTAAATATGGGAAATGGTAATGGCAGATTAAAACTCACCACTGAATATACACAAAGAGACTTAAGTGATAAACTCTAAATATCTGCAGGGCTAGCCACAATGTGTAAAATAAGAGGGAGAGAGATGCAGAGACAGAGAGAGATAGAGAGAGAAAGAGAGGAAACTGGGGTACCTGCTATTAAGGCAGCCTGGGGGCAGGAGGGGTGGGGTACATTGGTGGTAGAAATGGGGCACTGGTGGAGGGATGGGTGCTGGAATACTGTATTACCAAGAACCAATTATGAACACCTTTGTAATTGTATGTTCTCACGGTGGTATAATAAAAACATTAAAAAAAAATAAAATGTAGATTCTAGTCCCCTTGCCATGACTGTCCAGAGTTCTAGTGGGGACTCAGAGAATTAGCATCTTTTTTTTTTGTATTCCAGGTGATTTTTACAGAACATTAAAGTTTGAGAATCGCAGTTAAGTTTTCCAGAAAATAAGGTGCCATAGGACAGGCTTGTCTACATCCAGGGCTCTGCCCCCGTGGGCTCTGGGTGGTTCATGGCCTGACATAGAAAAAGACTGGGCCCCTCCCTGGGATGAACCCAGGAAACACGACAGAGCCCTGGCAAGCTACCAGTGGTGTATTCGATATGCCAAAAACAGTAACAATAAAGGACCTCATTCCCAATGAATGGAGACGCTACTGGCGCCCACTCCAGCAAATGGATGAACAATGGGAAGACAAGGTGCCATAGAGATTATCCATCTCCCTGTTTCTAGTTACTAATATTTCTGCTTTCTTAAACCTGAGATTCAAAGTAAATCAAAAATTTTGCTATAATAATCTTTATATCCAGTGGTCAAGAGCCTTTCCTCTTGCTTTTTGCATTCTAGAGAATAGGATTAAAACTCATCAAATTTCAAAGTATTTTTTCTATTTGTGAGTTGTCAGTGGACCTTTTATTAGAATGAAAGTAATAGGGGCCGGAGCGCCAGCCGAGCGGTAGGGGGTTTGCCTTTGCATGCGGCCCGCCCATGCCGGCCCGGGTTCGACCCCCGGCATCCCATATGGTCCCCCAGCACCGCCAGAGGAGTAATTCCTGAGTGCAGAGCCAGGAGAAACCCCTGAGCATCGCCGGTTGTGACCCAACAAGCAAAAAAAAAAAAAAAAAGTAATATTTATTAGAACTAGATAGATAATGGATCTCACAAAAATGCCTACGGTAGTTCCAAAGTGAAATCTTTATTATCAGGATCATCTTAAATGTCCCATGTCTGTGGACTGGGTCCTAATGGCTATTTAGTGCATGAGGTCTGGGTCACAATAAAACTGTCATCTACTCATTGAGTTTACTGTGCAGTTTATGGTTGTATCACTGAGGGTTGTTAGTGGAATTATTACCCATGTCTGCTATTGAATAACTTTCAATACTTCATATCTTTGAGGTTACATTTGTAAAACAGGAAATTTATGTTTACCTATATTCTGGAGAAACTGTTCATAGATGAAAGTGACTTTGAATTCTAGGGACAGTGTATTCAATGTGTATTGTATTAAATTTAGCTTTTAATTATGACTTACAGACTTAAAGTGCTCACATTAGTAATTCCAAAATTGGATGCATTTTTATATTCTGTGAAATGAAGCATGTCTCTGTGAAAGGCCTCAGTAGATTGGACTGGACTCACACATTGTTATACTCTATATCATATGTATATCTGAATGCCTTTTAATCCTTCTCAACTGTGGTATAAGAGAATGTCAGTCAGTAGGTGTAAAAAGACTAGGGAGAAGTTTTGAGCCAGGGAAGCAGTCTAGGTTGTCATGTGTGAATTAAAAGTTGAAATTCAGTAGCAGTAGCTGAAATGGTTTAAAAACCCTGAAATTAGACATCAACCAGTATTCCTATAGATTCACTCTCATTTCTCTTAGAGAAATTAGGTTGTGTTTAAGTTTTATTTTCCTTCTTCTTATTCATGGCTGAGGGTTTGGACCACACCTGGCAATGCTCTGCACTGAGATCACTCCTCACAGTTCTCAGGAAATCCTATGTGGTGCTAGGTATTGAACCCAGATCATAATGTCTAGAGAAAATTAGGAACTAGAAAACTCCAACTGCTCTTTTTGATTTTTTTTAATTGTGTGATGGACCATTACAAAACTGTTTATGATTGGGTTTTTGGTAATACAGTGTTCCAACCTCCATCCCTCCACCAGTGCTCAATTCCTTACACCAGTGTGCCCCGTTTTCCTCCCATCCCCCACCTGACACGCCCCCTCCCCCACTTTTACGCATTTTGGTTTGCAATAATCCACTGAAGGGTTATCATGTATATCTCTTGACCTTCTTTCAATACTTAGTTCTAGTCTAGCATTACTATTTCCAACTATTATTGTCAAACTGGTCCCTTCTCTACCTTACCCACCCTCTTCATAGCCCCTGTTTTACCTGGCCTTGTATATTAGTTTCATACTGTTTCTTTCTTTAAAACTCACAAATTAATGCAGTCATTCTCTATCTACTCTTCTTCTGACTTATTTCACTCAGCATAATACTCTCCATTCATCTCCATCCATTTATAGGCAAATTTCCAGACTTCATCTTTTGTGCCAGCTGCATAGTATTCTATTGTATAGATGACATAGTTTAGTTATCCAGTTGTCTGTTCTCTGGTACTCAGGTTGTTTCCAGATTCTGGCTGTTGTGAATAGTGCCACAATGAACATAGAATTACAGATGGTGTTTCTGCTCTGTGTTTTTGGGCCTCCATGGGAGTTATATTCCCAGAAGTGGTATTGCTGCATTAAATAGGAGGTCAGTTTTGGAGGAATGTCCATAGGAAGGTCCTAGTTTTTGGAGGAATATCCATATTGTTTTCTAAAAAGGTTAGACCAGTCAGCATTCCCAACTATAGCTGCTGTTATTGTAATACTATGAGACTAGTATATTTTTTCCAACAATCTAAGTCAATCTAAGGTAAAACAATCTAAGTCAGTCAGAAGAGAAAAATGTGTGAGAGGAAAGGGCATTAGCATCTTAGTCTACAAGATCCTGGCCAAGATCAAGATCAAGTGCTGAAAGGAGATAAAGTGATATACTTGATAAACTTTAGTAACAGTGTTGCAAGCCATACTGCCTAAAAAGGTTAAAGAGAGAATGAAAGTCTCTGCCATCGATGCATGCTAGGGAAAGTTGGGGCTGGGAGGGCTTGACAAGAGGGTAGCGGGGAACATTGGTGGCAGGATATGTACACTGGTGAAGGGACAGATATTTTAACATTGTGACTGGAACCCAATCATAAACAACTTTGTAACTGTGTATCTATAGTGATTCAGTTAATAATAGTAATAAAAGATCCCGACTGCAGGCTGCAGGCTGATTGCAGGGTGAGACAGGGACTGTTACTGACGCATTCTTCTTCCGGCCTTGTGCAGGATGTGGATAAGTGGTCTTTCGATGTTTTTTCCCTCAATGAAGCCAGCGGTGATCATGCACTGAAATTCATTTTCTATGAATTACTTACACGCTACGATCTAATCAGCCGTTTCAAGGTCAGTGCCTAATACTATTTTTTTAAAACTCTTATTTGTCTATCCTAGCATGAATTTTGGGCTCAGATCTATAGTTAAAGACCTCAAATTACCCTGGATGACTTGAGGACCCAGAAGACTACTGCTTGAACTCTTAGCACGGGGCATCTTTTCAGCCCCTTTCTTGTCTGGTGGTGATGTTTAGGACCCTTCATCCTAGAAGGAGAATTAGAAACCTGGATTAATGGAACTCCCTGAACTGCTGCCGGCAGCACCCATTTCAGCCTCATTTTATGCCCTCCCAGCTGCCACTGGCAAAGCAACAATAATGAAGACAGAGTGTGCTTATAGTGTCTCTGCAGACTTTTATCTCCACCACTTAGTTCAAATTCAGACAAATCCTCTCACTTATTATCTCTGACAGGTCCTTGGTATTTCCCAGCCATTTGTGCTTCAAAGGAATTCTTCAGCTTTCAGTAGAAAGCACAAATCACTTCCAGGGTCCAGGCCCTTACCACCTTTTCATACCATGAACTCTAGAGGGGAGGCCAGTTCTCTAGGAATCCAGCACTCTAATCTCTGACATTGATCATGGCACACTCCCCAGGCTTTCCTCACCATGGGGAAGCCTCTGTAACTGGCAGTTACTTTGGGGATAAGGCACTTATTTCTCTGAATGGAATGGTGTTTTGTTACATTACTAAGAGCTGCATATTTGGATGCGTGCTTTCTTACATAACTCTGTTCTTTATAGCAGGTTGTACTTGCTTAGCCCTCAGTGGCTGATGTAGTAGAGTCTTTGCTTAGAACAAGTCTACTATGCACATATTCCTTTACCTACAATTTCCCAAGAACATCTTAAGGAACCTAGGTGTGCTCGATCTTCATTTTTGAATATGACAATGAGCTAATATCAAATAGTATTAGAACATATACCCAGAAAGAATTTATGAAGAACTGCAGTGACATTTTCCTTATTTTTTCTTGTTAATATCCTATTTTCCATAACCTACCATGTACATTAACCTACCATGCACTTAATCACCAGTTTTGGACTTAATAAAATACCAAGGAATTGATCCAGAAAGCAAATACATTGAATGCTTTCAGGAGCTCATTGTTTTTTGTACAGGCGGTTTGCAACTGTTCTTCTCTCTCTGTCATGTGAAAAGTATGGAACTAGATTAAATGTATTTATATAAGTATACAGAAGAACAGCTATATTTATTGGAGGCATTATCTCAAGTTGTAAGACACTAATAAAAAATTCTCAGTACCATCCATTAGAACAGAGCTTGTTTCAGTTCCCATATATAATAGACTGTCTTGTGATTTTTGGTTTTTATTTTCCTATGTCCAGTGAAGAGTCACTCCCTGTTGAACCACACTGTTTTCCAGAGGGTGAAGCATGTGGTTGCTCTGAAATATTGTTATCATTCAAGATCTCTGTTTTACTAAAACAGAAGATCTTTTTGTTTATCTTCACATAAATGAAATGTGCTGCCTTAATGTTGTTCATTTAGTTTTTAAGAAACAAAAAGACTTAAAGGCAAAAAGGCTTTCCCTTGAAAGCAAATGAGTACCTATTCTTATCTGCTCTAAGTGTTTGAGATGCTCTTGTGTCCTTTCCTGGCCCTCTGAACTAGAGCACAAAGACCGCCTTGCCGGGCAAACTGTTCCTAAGCTATCGACTTCCTGTAAGACTGTTAAATTATTCTATCAGTTCTTCAGTGATTTTTTTCTTTTTTACTCACTTTGAAAAGGTCTAATTTGCTCAAGTGATAATACTTCCAGAAAGAGGCACTTAGAGTGTCTTGGACTCCTCGCTTCCTCACTTAAAGCTACTGAGTCCCCAGCTAATTAATGTTACTGCCTCTCTTTCAGATCCCAATTTCCGCTCTTGTCTCGTTTGTGGAGGCCCTGGAAGTGGGGTACAGCAAGCATAAAAACCCTTACCACAACTTAATGCATGCTGCTGATGTTACACAGACTGTGCATTATCTTCTCTATAAGACAGGAGTGGCAGTAAGTACACAGAGGAATTCTTAGATTACCCAACATATGTGATGTAATGATGACTTTTTATTGACTTTTTTAAATAGGGGAGTGTTCCTATTCACAAGCTATTAAAAAGCTACAAGAAGTGCCCCATTTGGTGCACTTCCCATTCCCCAGGAATTATCTAACCAGTCTTGTGAACGCTTTGGGTTTCCTCTTGCCTCTGAAATTTTCTTCATCTTTGCCTGGTGGAATGGATCACTGTAGTGACTATTATCCTTACCAGATTATAACCAAGCTAATCATAATTTCTGTGAATAAGTATGTATTCTCAGATATGGAGAGTAGTGCTGTTTGTCAAGATATATCCATGCAAGTCATATCGAATATGCTTGACAGCTGTGTTGTGCCAAGTCAAGTTTGTTTCAATAACTAGGTTTTTTCATAAGCACTCCAAGGTTATTCTCATGGATTTTATATGCCTTTTATTTATTTTTGAGACTAGTAGTCAATCTTTACTTTTAACATTTACTTATTTGTGCTCCATTCTACTCTCATCATGTTTTGAGTCTCTGTTCTATAATCTTTTCTATTAACTGACTTATTCAACATAGTTGCCTTTTTTTGCCTTAATGTAAGCCATTATGATACATATATATACATATATATATAGATTGATTGATTGATTGATAGATGAGATAGATAGATAGATAGATAGATAGATAGATAGATAGATAGATAGATAGATATTAGTAACAAACAACTAAGACTTAATGACTTTTACTTTGGAATCTTCAGAACTGATTTCAAGATATTCTTTGGGGAGGGGGTTCTTAATTAACACTACCAAACCCATTAAAAAATTGTATCTTTTCTAAGGCTTGCTATTTTGTCTGATATCTCATTGAATTAAAATGGTTTACAATGGGAAGAGTGTAGGATTTTGAGATAGATATAAGTTCTGGCTTAATTGCTTATTAAATTTTGTGACCTGTGATAAATTGCTCAAATCTGAGTGAGAATTTCCTCCTTTCTAAAATAGTGAAACATATTCTATCATGTAAACATTCATTGACAGATAAAACTTCAAAATTATGATTTTTTTTTTTTTTGCTTTTTGGGTCAAACCCGGCAATGCTCAGGGGTTACCTCCCTGGCTCTGCACTCAGGGAATTACTCCTGGCGGTGCTCAGGGGACCATATGGGACGCCAGGGATCGAACCCGGCCGGCACAGGCCGGCGTGCAAGGCAAACGCCCTACCCGCTGGGCTATCGCTCCTGCCCCCAAAACTTCAAAATTATGAAGATTAGCAAGTCTGAGGAGTGGAATCTCAGTCATTGGGATTTGCTATTAAAACCGTGCAGGATTTCCCAAAAAATGTATCATTATATTTTTAGTTCTTCCATGCTTGAAAGCTGCTATTTAAAAAAAAATATTAAAATATCTATTTTTAATTATATAAATAATATAGAGTGTTTTTGCTCAGTTTAATAAAGGATTATTTTAGAATCTCAGAGGAAGGATAGCAGTGGTTAATGGTTTTTCCAACTTCAGAGCTAAGCACTACTGTCCACATTAATACTGTTACTCTGTTACTGAACCTTTTCCTAGCAGTCTTAGATAATGCAATATGGCATCCAAAAAAATTTGAAAAGCACACTACAAAAATAATTTTATCTTTTCCTTTTACAATATCCAGAATAGGATTCTAATTATTAAATCAACACTCTGTAAGAGCTGGACAAAATAGCTGTCTTATACACTGAAAATTAACAAGCATTATAGAAAAATATATGGTCCCAACAATTTTCAATATGTAATAAAAAGGAAACAATGAAACTGAATCAAAGGGCACCAAAATAATTTTTTAACAAGTGGGGGGAATAAACCTAGTTTTTATACAGATGTCAGCTACTTCAAACCAATCTCTAAATTCAAAGCAGGAACCGGAGAGACAGTTCAGGTGGTAGCGCACAAACCTAGTATGTGCAGTGCATGTCCCTTAAGTTCAGTCTCTGACACTATATGCCCCCTCCAGTATTGTTCAGTGTAGTCCTTATGGTCTTCATGCACCAATGGGGGTGTGGCCACTGCTAAAAAAAAATAGATAAGACCCGTGAAATGTCTTATAAGATTTAATATGAAATCTATGATCAGCTTGCCCTCAAATTTATGTGAATTAAATATTTCACACCTTAGTAGTAAGTTTTAAAAAAGACAATATATGTTGTGGGATAATTCTTGCTCAATATTAAAATCGCTAATGAAACGATTGTAATAAAGACAATGTGGTATTTGTGTCAGAATAGACAGATATATTGATGGAATTTATTAAAGTTTCCAAAACTGAACTCAAATATTTACTTAGCACTTACATCCTGGGTTCCTTTCTGCAGAATGAGGATACATTGGAGATAATATGCAACAGTCATCCTAGTGAGAGCTTTCACATAGAACAGTGAGAACATGAACGAGAGAATGTCACCAATGTTCTATCAAGTAGAACCCTCATAGGGAGTTTCCATTGGTCAAGAAAAAATCTCTTGCCAAAGGTAGTATTTGGTCTGACGTAGAAGTTCTATTAAGCTTGAGCTATGCCCATACTAAGACCTGACAAAGAATATGTGAGCAGAGTGAGTAGAGGACTAGTATGAAGGCTCTCCTGACAGCTTTGTAGCATTCATGGACCAGGAGCAAACATGGTGAAATCAACACGTAAGCATACAGAGATAAAAGATAGAGAGGGGGCAGAGAGAAAGAAAAAGATTACAGTGGGTAAGGCCTTTTGCCTTACATGTGGTTGACCCTGGTTTGATCACTGCATATGGTCCCAAAGTACTGCCAGGGGTGATGATCCCAGAGCACAGAGAGCCAGGAGTCAACCATGAGCACCACTGGGTGTAGCCACAAAACTAAAAAAAAACCCAAAGTTTAGATATGGAAGGAGCCAGCACAGATCTGGTTTGCAGACGTTTAAATATTTAGTCATGCTTCTGCAATACCCTCAACCAAAAAGAGGTGTTTAGTATTCCTACGATGCTTCAGAGTACTGTGGTGAGGAACAAACCGGATGTGAAAATATATTCTGAACTCATCTCTTCCACTTACTGCCCACTGTGTGTACTACACCATGGGGATCTAAAAGTGAATCATACACAGCTTCTTCAGCCCTCAAGAAAAATTCCTAGCATTTTATGTTAATGCAAGTTATCATTAACTTAAATGTTACCTTGTAGCAGCCAGTGATCATGATGTCTTGCATGCTTTGCATAAATGAGTTCATTTGCCATTTGCCATGGAATTTTTTATTATCAATTTAAGAATATTCAGTGATTCTTAAATATGGAAACAACTTTCCGCCCACTCTCTCTGGAAATGCAGCTCAAAACAAACTTCTTTCATTGCAAACTTACACAAACAGTAGGGAACAGTCTCATGAATGGAGAACATATTGTTACTGTAACCTTTCATTACAAACCAAAAGGGGAAAGGCATTAAATCATTAGAGTTTTGTAAGCTGTGAGATACACAAGGAAACAAAATATCTCGTTCTTGAAATGAGGCTGGTCGGGCTTTACCATCAATATTATTAGGCAGTATAATCTGTTTCTTAACTTGACTGCCTAGAAGACTCTTGAATCTGCTCATTTCTAAGAGAAAACTCCTTAAACAGAATTAGATTAAAAAGTTGTTGATTGAATAGAGGGAATCAAACTCCAAATTCCAGTTTGCTTTTTATTTAGGTCAAAAGCTTCCCCCCAAACCAAAGCTGTATCTTGGCTTCTTTTATTGCTTTTTCCAGACAAGGTGCCATTAATTTTCCTTTTTGCTTATGTTTTCTAAAATGGAGAATCTATGTGTCCTGCTCTTTAGACAAAACCATCATACTTATAAGAGAAGCAGTAGGCCATATAATGACATCTGGTTAACGAGTGCTAAGTTAGTTTTCTAGGATTTGTGGTTGCAGAATTTTGATCCCCATAACCTTTGCTCTCTTGTCAGATGCTTTGACACATTATATTAGATACTATGAAGTTTTAAATCAGAAGATCTTAAAAACAAATTGAGATTATGCTGGATTTTTCCAGGTGGATCCAGTGTAATATATGAGTTCTTTAAATTCAAAAGTTGTGGAAGAAGGAATAGAGAAGCAACCACTCTCTGCTAACTTGAATTTGGAGAGTACCATGAATCAGGAAGTGGAACTGTGCTTAAAAGTGGATTTTCCACAGAGCATCCAGAATGGAACACAGCCATGTCAACACCTATGTTTCAGTCTTGTGAAACACTGACCAGACTTCAGATATCCAACACTCTGTCATGAAGCCTAAAGTTTGGAATTGTTGACTAAGGTGGCAATTGAAAATTTAAATAGTGGTGGAAACAGACTAAGAAAACTCTCCTACATTGCAAAGTCACAACTTGCTAGTTATGTGTTCTAGAGCAATTTTATTCCTGTCATTTTCCTCTAGTTTTATACTGAGCCCTCACTCCCTAGCCTGCCATAATACTTGCCAGAGCGATGGCATACATCCCTAGTCTGCCGTCATACACACACATGTATGTATGCACACATAGTCTGTTCTCCTGAGTAAACAAAAAATTCATAGAAAATGTATACAAAAATTCAAAGTTTACCTAACCAAGGAATCCCCATCATTAAATTGTTTGTGATACTCAAAATTTGCAGATGGCAAAATGATAGGACCCATGGCTTGTTACACTTTGCCAGAGCTACAATAAAATCCATGTGGAACTTGTGTTTGTAAGACGAGAAATTTCACTAATACTTATTGTGTAAGAACTGTAAGTCGGAGTCATTTATACACCAGAATTACCCTCGTTGATGTTCTGTAATTCAGCTTTGTTTACATGGAAATAAGTTAACAGTAATGTAGTTGTTAATGAATTTAATTATGATTGAATTTAATATTTATTAAGATTGGAGATGATGTATGGGGATATTGTGGGTAGAAGTTGGGGGGGAAGATAGGTGGGTCAGAACATTGAAGAAGAAAAGAAAAACTTCACCAAAATGAGAAATATATTGCTCATGAAAAATATTAGGAGCTTGTGTAGAAAAAACAACCCATGTGATTTTATATGAATCTGAGTAAAGACATGAATGCCAATCCAAAGAAAGGATGATAAAGATTCTGGACAGGAACTCATAGTTGATGTCTTGTTGCATGACAAGTTGTGTAACCAAGTACATTTACCAAACATCTCCCGGTTTGTTTTCTCTTCTAAACATCAAATAATGGCAGTATCTACTTTTATGGAGTTGTGTGCATTGCATGAGTTTCTGTATACAAAACACCAGGTATACTCCTGCTACAAAATATGCCTTGGGATATTTTGCCTGTTAACCCTAATCAGAATATCCTTTGGCTTTTTCAAGTAAAATTTTGCAGCTTTCTTTGGTGTGTGTGTGTGTGTGTGTGTGTAATCATACCTCTTTCATTTTGATCTAGCTTTGTTGATTCTCTTAGTTTGTTTTCTTTTTATTTGTTTCCATTCTCAACATACAATTTTCATCACAATGAAAATTGTATATGAGGTGTATTATTCGGGTGTCAAAAGTTTCCTGATACTGAGTGGGAGTAACTGATACTGAGTGGGAGATACTGAGGCCAGGAGTAACCCCTGAGCATTGCCAGGTGTGACCCAAAAAGCAATGAAAAAAAAGTTTCCTGATAGGTCATTCCTGATTTTGGTAGAAATATTTCTCAAAACCATTCTTTTAACCATCCTTAAAGACAGCAGTAATTCTCAGAAAATTCTTAGATGAACAGTAAGATTAGTAGTTAATATTTTAAAAGTCCAAGTTAGAATTATAAAATTCTTCCATTTTATCCAGATATATTTATTTTATTTTACTTTATTTAACACCATGATTTACAAAGTACAAAGTTTTTCACAATACAATTCTTAGAAACATTGTTCAACCCAATTCCACCTCGTGCTTCCACCACCACCAAAGACCTTCATTTCCCGCCCTCCCCTATCCCCAAGCCTGCTCCAAGCGGACACTAATTATATTGACCTTTGCAGCCCATACAGGAGAATAGTATTGATAAAGTCATGACTATTTTCTGGGTTGTTATGTGTGATTCCGGCCCATTTGTGTTCTTGTATTACTTTTTGAATTTCTAGAACATAGTGGGTTTCTTCTTGTCAACCCCAAAACCCCCACCATTAATTTAAATCAAAGATTCTATTTACAAATTTTCATCCAGACTCTAGACTTTTCTGAGTTGTTAATTTGGGCACATTATTTGTTTTGTAATCCTCCTGCTAAAATAACTTTAGTCTTATTTTTTTTTTAATTTGGTTTTGATGGATTACAAAGTTATTCATGATTGGGTTTCAGGCATACAATGTTTCAACATGTGTCCCTTCACCACTATCCATTTCCCTCAACCAATGCCATACACACCTGCCTTACCCCTCCCACACAGAAGTCCTCCTCTATGAAGGTGCTTCTTTTATAACTCGGCACTATAGTTTACAGTACTGTTACGATAGGGTTTTGTGTGTAACACCTGCTACCTATCAGCACCTTCCTCCTCCACGCTGAACACTTTCTCTGTTGTTGTAATGTTCACTTCCCTGTTGTATCCCCGCCTCTCCCACAGAGTCCTACTAAAGACTAGTTCTCATGTTCTTTGTTGCAACTGTCTTTTTATTTGTTATTCTATTATGTTTCTTTATATCCACATCTGAAAGAGCCTTCTGTGTTGGTCTCTTTCACTCTAACCTCACTCAACTGATGCTCTCCAGATCCATCCATGTAGCATCAAAATCTAGTCGATTTCTTTAAGGTAAAATCTGAGCTTAGATAAACTCATGAAGAAAATGGAATGCAAACTAACTTTTCATCATTGTATTCTGCTGTTTTGTAGTTGTCACACCTCTTCTGATAGCAGTTCTTTCAGTGACTATCCAAACCATGGAGCCTAAGTTCTTTAGACATGAACATTCTTTATTTGTGTTCATATTTGGGGATTCTTGTCATTGTACTGGTGTCATTATTGGCAAGTGTAGCTCATCAAAACATGCTCGAAACTATAAAACAATGTCTTTAATACTATTATTAGCTAGAATACATCAATAAAATAATTTTAAAATATTTTTAGTGGGGCTGGAGCGATAGTCCAGCAGGTGGGGGCGCTTGCCTTGCACGCGGCCGCCCGTGCCTGCTTGGATTCGATCCCCGGCATCCCATATGGTCACCCGAGCACCGCCAGGAGTAATTCCTGAGTGCAGAGCCAGGAGAAACCCCTAAGCATTGCCGGGTGTGTCCCCCCAAAAAAATTAAAATATTTTTAGTGTAATCTCTATGTGTAGATAAATAGAAGAAAGCAGTTTAGAATGCTGCCTGATACAGAACTAATGAGAAAACAAGCATTTAGAACAGGATCCTGGTTAGCTACATAAATCTCACTGCAACCCCATTGGATCCAAAACTGGGTTGCAATTCACCAGTCCACCTATCTGTGTTTCCAATATATCCAGATAACTGTTGCATGCAAGAGTTTGAAGAGAGTCGTGTGTTTGAAGCCCTCTTAAGTGAATTTCATTTCATGACTCTATAGATTCACTGATGCTTTCCATCCCTTCTGTAAACAGTCCTTCCTAAAGCTCTGGTGGTGTATTAATCGCTGACTATTGGCCCATGCATTAGTACCCTGGAGTTAACTTTAGATGCTAGTTGAGTTGATCTTTACAAGTTTTGGTATGGTATATTCTACGTTTTGTTTCAGATTTAGAACCTAAATCTAAATCCTTCCACCAGTGTTTCAATATCTTTCACATCTTGTCCAGTGTTCCTTTTCCCTCCTCTTTCTACCCATTTAGTTTCCAATTCTATTATTGATCAAGTTTCAGGATTTATTCCATTTAGGATTGCCTAATCTTCGTTACTCCCTCCCTTCTTAATTTCTACCTTCCTCTCTTTCTCCTTTCCTCCCTCTTCCTTTCTTTCTTCCTTCCTTTCTTCCTTCCTTCCATCCTTCCTTCACTCCTTCCTTTCTTTCTTTATTTCCTTCCTTCCTTCCTTCCTTCCTTCCTTCTTTCTTTCTTTCTTCCTTCCTTTCTTCCCTCTTCTCATTTTGCCTCCCTTCCTTCCTTCTTTCCTTCCCTCCTTCCCTTCTTCCTCTCTCCTTTATTTCTTCTTTCCTTCCTCCTTTCTTTCTTTCCTTCCTCCTTTCTTCCTTCCTTCCTTCCTTCCTTCTTCTTTCTTTCTTTTCTTCCTTCCTTTCTTCCCTCTTCTCATTTCCCTCCTTCCTTTCTCCCTTCCTTCTTTCCTTCCCTCCTTCCCTTCTTCCTTCCTCTCTCTTTTATTTCTTCTTTCCTTCCTCCTTTCTTTCTTTTCCTTCCTCCTTCCTTCCTTCCTTCCTTTCTTTTTCTTTTTTTTCCTTTTTTTCCTTCTCTGCATATTAGCCTGTATTTATCTTTTACTTCCTCATTTCATTTAGTGTGACACCCACTAATTCCATCTACGTTGCAAAAAATGCTAAATTCCATCTTTCCTCATAGCTGAGTAATATTCCATTATGTATACAATTCCACAATCCCATTAACTCATCTGTTATTGGGCACTTTGGTTGTTCCAATATCTTGGCTGTGGTAGTACTGTGATGAATGTAGGTATGCATGGGGGTGTTTTAATTGCTGCTTAATGTGCAATATTTTTTCTTTGTACCTGCAAATTTTATTTGGAATTTAGAAAAAGGAAATATGGGGATTTAAAATTAATCTCTGTCCTCATTGCTTTTTCATTTTCTAAATGCTGTTTTCAAGCTGCTTGACATACTATTTTCACGCCACTATGCGCTTTTCAAACCTTCTCTGTATTCTTCATGCGACTTACATACATATACAAGCACACACATACACACACACTACACAGTGCTTTTGTCCATAAAAATTATGTCGTTAGTAATAGCTTGCCAGCTACTGAATGGAAAGACATCAGTGTGACTTTTTCATCAGCAAGCTGAAGACTGTGTGAGAAAGAAACAGATGATCTGATTGCTCTGTAATCTCTCTTTTCAGAACTGGCTGACGGAGCTAGAGATCTTTGCTATAATCTTCTCAGCCGCCATCCATGACTATGAGCATACCGGAACCACCAACAATTTTCACATTCAGACTCGGTGAGGATGTTGAAATGTTTGGAGATGAGGCAAAGGGATCAGGGAAAGAGTTTTGGCAGACAGAAAGGTGTTTGTCGCTTTTATTTTCCTTTGCATGGTTGCTCTCTTTTGCATTTCTGAGAAAAGAAATGGATTTAAAAGGAGAGGTTGGTGAGTCAGCTTCAATTAAGAATTAGAGTTTAAGAAGCCATCTGTTACTAATTCTTGTTTTTCATTCACACCCTGTCTGAATACTATCCCTTTTTTTTTACTATGACACTAGCTGCTTGTTTATATATATATATATATATATATATATATATATATATATATATATACAATGCATACTTTATTTCCAAAAGAAGGTGGAATGGTTTACGTAGTGATGGAAATACCACCTAAAATAAAAAATCAGGACAAGCAGGGATTGGATTGTCTTTATTGGCATTAGCAATAATTAAGTAATAATGTTCTGATCTCTGAGTGGTTGGTGATGTTCTTCCCACTTGAAGTCATCACTGCTGTTTAGTGCTTATTTTGCGCTGTGGAACAGGTGTGGGGCAGTTCGATCATCTCATACAAATGTCTTCACCATATGTATCCTTTCTAATGAACTGCACAGGTTCAAATGGAGATGTTAAATATGGCCCAGTTGCCCCACACCAAACCTTGACTGTAGTAGAGTCACAGATCAACTTTGGTATATGTGTATATTATTTCTCACCAAGTTACAGTTTTATGTTTTCTATTTGTGAACATAGAATTCTCACTGGTGGAAATCCTCTTCTCTGTCCTCTCTGGCCTAAATTTGCTTTCTTTTAAGATGATGATACAAAATGGAGTGAGTATGACATCGTCCTGAGTCTTAGCCTGGGGTTTAAAATATCTAGAATCTTGGCCCAAGTAGCAAGGCAGAGCTTAAGAACAATACCAGGAGGGATAAGAGCTCAAACGCCCAATAATATTTTTTTTCTATTTCATTGGAAAAAGCAGGTGCACACTCCAGATAGATTTATACTCATAAAAGCAGTCTCCGTGTATTTAATGAAGCCAACACTTAATTATGAGGCTTACAAAAGAAGACAATATTATCTTATCCCTATTCAGAAGGGGATTTAATAGGGTGGAAGTGGACAAAAGGATGTGAGCCGCCTGCTGCACTTTTTGTCTTGCCTCCTCGCTGAGTAGACTCAGCTGCTGTGAAACAGCCTCTAATAGTGCTGTCAGAAAGGTCTGTTTTATGATCCTGTACATTCGTGGAATTCCACAGAGGAGCTCTGTCTAATGGTCATTTGCAAGTGTAACCCGTGTTCTGAGGACAGACACTGCTGATAAGCCTGGCTGAGGTGAGGTAGGGAAAACAGTTGTACGTTGGATCTGCACTGGAAGCCAATATCAAAACCAGTTCCCATTCAGCTAGAAATGGCTTAATTATAGCAATTGGAAAACAGCAATATCACAAAATATAAATCCACTGGAGCTTCACACAGCAAGAAAGATCAGTTCTTTTCCCTCGGGATTTTGCGTGCTTGATATAACCTTGACAGGAGAGGAAAATTCCAATGGCTTCAGTTAAGCATGGTTCAGAATAAAATTTAGACGCATGCCTTTAACAGAATGTTTTCCCAAGCTCTCAGCTCTTGTGATTCTGTTCTGTAAACCCAGCCTTTGATCAGGTTCATTGCCCTTTAATGGACAAAATTTAAACTTTAAACATATACTGAATACATTCCCAAATTTGACCAGTGATAGGTAGATGTTACTTGTTTTCAGTTTGGGGGGGGGGGGGGTGGGGGGACAGACATGGTGGATTTGGGCACTCCCAGCAATGCTCAGGGGTTTATCCTGATGCTGTGACTGGAAGTCCCTCCCAGCAGTGTTTGCAGAGTCTTCTGTGATGCTGCAGATTAAGCTGGAGTTGGTCGCATGTGAGGAAAGCACATAAATTGCTCTCTCTCTCTCTCTCTCTCTCTCTCTCTCTCTCTCTCTCTCACTCACTCTCTCTCTCTCTTTTTCTGGCTCTAAAAGTTGTTTTTGAAATGCAGTGCCTTGTGTCCAAAGATCTTCCCTTCATCCAAGCCTATCTTTTTATTCACTGTGGAGTTAGAAAAATCTCATGTTACATCGCTGGCTTACTTGATAAGAAGCAAATAATCCCTAGTTAATCAAAATTTCCAGTGATTCAGGTGTGGCTGCAGTGCCTGGCTTTGTCAGCAGGTGGCAGACAGGAGACAGGCTTTTTACACCCAGGGCTCTGCCCCGTGGACCTGGTTGGTTGATGGTGAGACATAGAAAAGACTGGGTCCCCTGGGCTGAACCCAGAGCCACGGTAGAGCCTGGCAAACTACCGTGGTGTATTCAATATGCCAAAAACAGTAACAATAATGAACCTCATTCCCAATGAATGGAAACGTTACTGGCACCCACTGAAGCAAATCGATGTACAACAGGAAGACAAGTGCTTTTTAATTCTGTACTAAAATAATACAGTTCTGTTTGGTTTCATTTGGTTGTGGATTAGTCCTGGAGAAAGTGACTAGCAAATGGCCATGTAGTCCTTATATTCTTTATTCTCAATTTTTTTTTTATGTTTGGTTTCTTCTTGGTAAACATTTTGGGCAGGTGACCTCAAAACAGTGCTCAATAGACCTAGGGCCATTTCCTGCCATTGTCAGCTAGCTGATTGTGCTAGGAGGCTTTTCATGGTTCAGTGACCTCTAGGGCAACACCCAAATATGCTCATGGGGGCTGCGTGGGGTGAGGCATTGAATCAGATCCAGGCACAAGCATAACTAGCCCCCTGTGCTATTTTCCCCATCCTTTTCATTGCCAGGTTTTAAGATCATGCTAGTACCAGATTACTTGTCAACTATTGAGAACTGCAACTAGAATGAACAAGATTTGCACTAAATACTATTTTTTTTAAAAAGGGAACAAGTGTAGCTTAAGTGGTCGAGCACCTGTCCTGTGTATGTGAATCCCTGAGTTTGCTATTTGTTTCATAGACTCCCCAGCACAGACTGATTACCCTTGAACACTGCAAGCCTGAGCACAAAACCATCAGGCCTAAGCCTTTGGGCTGAGCATTGCCAGAATTGATTCCAAATCACCTACTCACACACTGTGAGGTGTAGTTCCTATAAAGTAAATAATAAGTTTTAAAGTAAAAACTAATTTCAGGGGCTAGATCAGTAGCGCAGTGGCTAGAGCATTTGCCTTGCATGAGACTGACCTAGGTTTGACCCCTGGTTTTCCATACGGTTCACCTTGCACTGCCAGGGGTAATTCTGAGTACAGAGACAAAAGTAACCCCCTGAGCATAGTGGGATGGGATCCAAAATCAAAAAAAAAAAATGGTAATTTCAGAAAACTTTGGGAAATTTGATTTCACCTGCATTTTAAAAAATTAGTCCAGATAATTGAGAGGTTAGGGAAATGTTTTCCAAGAATTTTCTGGTTAGATATAACTTATTTTATGTTCTCATGAATTGACATTAAAAGAGTTGACATCCATCTATTAATTATGTATAGGGTACCCTGAGATAGGGTTAATAGAACAAATTTTGAGGGAGCTGAGGCAGAGGGAAAAAATTTCTGAGGTAACAGGGGAGAGCATCGTGCTGCAGCAATATAATAGCAAAATAATAATATTGGTACTACTGTAAATAACCAAAAATTATGTAGCGTGTCTTTTTGGTTGATATAAACAATATGTGAACAAAGATCATTGCTGAACATTGAAGAGATGATTCATTGTGCCTTTGAGAATTCTGAAAAAAAAATCTCCATTGTTTAATATCCTGAGTTACTCTGCTTGTGTCTCTGTTCAGATCTGATCCAGCTATTCTGTACAATGATAGATCTGTGTTGGAAAATCACCACTTAAGTGCAGCTTACCGCCTTCTGCAAGAGGATGAGGAAATGAATATCTTGATTAACCTCTCAAAGGAAGACTGGAGGTAAGGATGAGATGGAGAGATTCGGAGGCTGGGAACAGACTCTGAGATGAAATTTGCACTTCTGAGGAAGTAATACTGTCAAAAATTGTATAGTTGCTTTTCTCACACTTCTTTGCTGCTCTACAAATATTCTAATATATTGTCAGCACTTTGGAAGCAGTTGCTATTTGTTTTCTTAGGAAACTTGTGTTGTTTATAATCTTTAGCTTTTTAAATCTGAGTTTTATCATATAAAATTATTATATATTATAAAATAATATAAATATTATTATATAATATTTGTTTTTCACCTGCTATGTGATTTGAATTTCTAGAATAGTTTCTCAGGATATTTTAGGAAAATCAGTGTCACACCAAACAAAATACCACAGACACGTAATCCTCTTGCCGAAAGCATATTGTCTGTCTTGAATTTAGTACCACCTGAGTTTGATGTGGACATAACTGCTTGCTAGTCTATATGATATAGGAAATTACTCAATCCCTTCACATCTTTCAATTTTTTTTAAATTTTAGAAAAGAGATAATATTTACTAGTGATTTTGTTAGGGTCATCATAAATGATATTCCCTTTTTGAAATATCATACACACTGTGACATGTAGAACAAGCTTACAAAAACATTGTAGCTATAAGCGTAGATCACGGCATTACAAAACTTATAGTCAAATGATTGAATTCTTTCAAATTCTTGTATCATTGTGCTGTAAGTAGTATTTGTATTTTCATTAAATTATTGTGATTGTTAATTGTCTTTCTGCTGGTCGTTATATAAAGATTCGGAGAAATAAGATGTAGAAAACCACAAATCTGAAACTATTTCCCAGTAAGACTTGGCAATTAGTTTGAATTCAACTCTATTAAAATATAGAGGAGTATTTTGCTAGAATTCATCAGAAAATAGTTGATTCAGTAAGCGTTTTAAAACAGTATTTCAGGTAATCAGTGCATAGCTTATGGGAAAAAGAAACTCTCTATCCAATACAATTGCTTTAAAGTATTATAAATTATTTGAAAATGATAAAGAACAGTCATGCATATATGATACCTCATGGTTTTGAAGGAATTGGGTGAGGGCTTCTTCAGAAATTAACATTTTTCCCTCCTGAAAATCAAATAAGGAACCCCACAGCATGCACAGTTACCAGATTTACAAAGTTTATATAAATAGGCACCTCCATTATCTGTATTTTTTGCTAAGGATTCCCTACTCCTGTTCAGCTGTAGTTTTTTTTTTTGTCCATTGATTTATTGTAGAATTAAAAAGATTAAACTTTTGAACTGCAAACAGAAAAATTATTTTGTTTCATTCTAATCATTGTATTTCAACAAAGGTAAAATTAGTGGATTCTTTTTTTTAATTGAGCTAACTGAAATTGAAATAAAGATGACACTTTTTTTATCAATTTTAGTAGTTTTAGAAAATCTTAATTGCCTGAATTGCTCTTTCTGATAATATTCCTTCTTTTTTATTTTTTAAAATATTTTATTATACCACCGTGAGATACACAATTACAAAAGATGTTCATAAGATGTTCATATTTGGGTTTTGGTCATACAATGTTCCAGCACCCATCCCTTAACCAGTGTCCATTTTCCACCACCAATGTCCCCGATTCCCTCCCCTCTCCCCTAGCCTGCCTCTATGGCAGGTTCTTTATTTCTTTCTCTTTCTCTCTCTTTTCCGTCCCTTCCACATTGTGGATTACAATACATACATTAAGAGGTTATCATGTGTATCTTTTCCCTGTATTTAATGCCTCAGTTCTAGGTTGGTATTAGCACTTTCGACAATTATTATTAGCACACTGTTCCATTCTCTGTCTTATGGAGTCTCTGACTCCCACACGCTTGTGATAATTTTCTCCTTTGACAAGACCTCCTGATCCATGCTTCACCTGACCTTGGATATTGGTTTCATGGGGCAGAGGTACTACCGTCTCTCCCTGTGCCCAGCTGCTCATGAGGCACCGGGAGGGATGGCGGGTTCTAGCCCTGTCCTGCCACCCCAGCAGAGCCTCGCAACAAGTCAGACGACCCCCCACTCCATGAGGGTCGCCATTCCACATCCAGACTTCCCCTTTTGTCAGAAGGCCACCCAGCAGATGAGCCTATCACAGGCCGGCTCATCACTGACCCACCTTGCAGCAGTCTTTTTCAAGTCCGGCCCGAGTATGCTGATCCAGACACTCACAGACATGGGGCAGAGCTTCTCCCCTCTCGTCAGAACTCCATCCAGCAGACGAGCCTATCACGGCGCGGGGTTCATCAATAAATGCTGGATTTAGAGTTGGCTACAAGATTATGCCACCTGCATGGCAGAGCCTAGCAAGCTACCCGTATTTGTATGCCAAATACCAGTAACAATTATAGGCCTCATTTCCATGACCTGATAGAATGGTTTGAGGCTCTTTTATGTTCCTGGAACAAGCAGATGCCCTTGGACCCTACTAGCATGAGACAGGACATATGGAGATGTCACTGGTGCCTGCTCGAGCAAATAGATGATGAACAGGAAGACAGTGATACAGTGATATACAGTCATTCTATATCTGTCTTTCACCTCCTGGCTAATTTCATTCAATGTGATCCTCTCCATGTCCATCCATTTATAGGAAAATTTCACAACTTCATTTTTCCTAACAGATGCGTAGTATTCCATTGTGTAGATGTACCAAAGTTTCTTTATCCAGTCATTGATTCTCGGGCACTCTGGTTGTTTCCAGATTCTGGCTATTGTAAATAATGCTGCTATGAACATAAAAGTAGGGATGGTGTTTGCACTGTGTGTTTTTGGCTTCCCAGGGAATATTCCCAGGAGTGGTATGGCTGGGTCAAATGGGAGCTCAATTTCTAGTCTTTGGAGGAATGTCCATGTAGTTTTCAAAAAGGCTGTACCAGTCGACATTCCCACCAACAATGGATGAGTGTCCCCTTTTCCCTCATCCACGCCAGCACTTGTTGCTCTTGCTCTTTTGGATATGTGCCAGTCTCTGTGCTGTAATATGATATCTCATTATTGTTTTGATTTTCATCTCTCTGGTGATTAATGAGCATTTTTTCATCTTTTTTTTGGCCATTCCATTTTCTTCCTTGTTGAAATTTCTGTTCATTTCTTCTCCCCATTTTTTGATGGGATTGGTTATTTTCTTCTTGTAAAGTTCTACCAGCGCCTGATATATCCTGGATATTAACCCCTTATCAGATGGGTATTGGGTGAATATTCTTTCCTGTTTTGTGTACTATCTTTTTATCTTGGTCACTATTGTTGCAGGTCTTCTTGTTTCAGTCATGGGAGGTTATAGGACTTCAGGAATTTATCCATTTCTTCTAGATTCTCATGTTTCATGGAATACAGTCTCTCAAAAAATCTCTGATGATCTTTTGGATTTCTGTGGTTTCTGTTTTGATATCACTGTTTTTATTTCTGATTCTTTTTCTGTCCTTAGAAGTCTTGCCAGTGGTTTGTCGATCTTGTTTATTTTTTCCAAGAACCAGCTCTTGGTTTCATTAATCTTTTGGATTAATGTCCTCTTGTATTTTATTGATTTTGCATGTCATTACTTTGAGTTCCTTATGCATCCTTAACAATTCTTTCTGAAATTCCTTATCAGAGAGGTTATACAACTCGTTGTTATTGCTTTGCTCATCTGTGCTAGTGACTTCACTCACTGAGCTTGATGGAATTTTTGCGTTGCTTTACTATTATAACTATTGTAGATTGCAAATGTGAGTTTTTGGGTGGCTAGATAGGACAGTTAGTAGGTGCTGGGCTGTTTGCAAAGTTTGGGTGGGTGGCAAGGAGTGTAAGGACAAATGCCTACTGGTACCTCATGCAAGATAGATAGTAAGTAGATCGCACAGACACGCTAGCACGGTTTTCAGTTTTGGGATGTGGATGGCTGGTTCCGGCCTGTTCCCTGGGGTTGGTTAGTTCCGTGGAGATGCAAGGATCACACACATGCCTTTAGGAGGGTCGAGAGTCGTTCCTGGAAGCGCAGGGCAGCAGTGGTCGGGCGGATCAAGGCTGTGTGCCTTGGATCCCATTGGTGAAAGTTCCGACCTTCTCTGGGGCTGCTTAGTTCTGCAGAGACAAAAGGATCACATAAACACCTGTAGGAGGAACGGGAGTCGTTCCTGGAAGTGCAGGGCAGCAGTGGTCCGGGCGGATCAAGGCTGTGTGCCTTGGGTCCCGTTGGTGAAAGTTCCGACCTTCCCTGGGGCTGCTTAGTTCTGCAGAGACGCAAGGTTCACATAAACACCTGTAGGAGGGACAGGAGTCGTTACCGGAAGTGCAGGGCAGTAGTGGTCTGAGGCAGATCCAAGACTGTGAGTCTTGGGTCTCGTTGGTGAAAGTTCTGACTTTCCCTGGGGCTGCTTAGTTCTGCAGAGATGCAGGGATCACATACACACACACACACACACACGCACACACACACACACACACACACACACACCTGTAGGAGGGATAGGAGTCGTTCCCGGAAGTACAGAGCAGCCTCAGCTGTACCATTGTCAGAAATTTAGCACTATTACTTGTAATTTCACTCTAATAGTGAGTACAACTCTGACTTTGCTCTAGGTCTGTGAGACCTAAGTAAGAAGCATGTAACAAAAGTAGGCAGGATCTAAACCCAGGTTCACTAGGCACAGACTATAACATGTTAGTTCACATTAGAACTCACTAGTGTACACCCTGGAAATTGTTCTAAAAGTTTATCATTGGCTCTGCATTCTTATTTGTGGGTATTCCTAAGGTATCAGTTGTAAGTTTGAGTATTACCTGTGATCAGAGCAAGTTATAAGATTCAGCAAAAACATAGTCAATTTGGTATAAAAGACACCAAAGCCTGGGGAAATAACTCAAAGGGTCAAAGCCTTTTCCTTGTATGCATGAATCAGACACTGGTGTTTTATGATCTCTAAGCATTCCCTGGTATAGTCATGAAGGATCCCTAACACTAAGTACCAACTCTGTGGTGAACCAGGACTTAGGGCCAGAGCACCAGTGCATTCCTGGGATTGAGCATTGAATTGTTGGGCTGGTTGAGAATTATCTCTGTAAGTGATATTAGGATCCCTGAGCACTGTAGGAAACATGCCACCCCTACCCTAATTTTTTAATGCAAAAGCTAGTCAATAATATAATGAAAAATACTCAGATACTAGCCATATGTGTTTGTCTTTATTGGTTCAGAACTATTTTTTTATCTCTAAGGGTGGAATATATTTCACTTAGCATCATGGAGTCTCAGGTAAAAGTCTTGACTTTTTTTTACTAGAAGCATGTAGCTTTGTATATACTCTCTATTGTATAGTTAATGATTATTTAATGTAAGCACACATAAGTTGAGGGTGATGTTCTATCTTCATTTAAAGAAGAGTTTTTAAATGTTTTATTTTTATTGTATTTAATAATGCTTGTATACAATTTGTCAAGACAATGTTATTATCATAATAGCTTCATTATTCTGGGATGAATCACTGTATCACTGTATCACTGTCTTCACATTGTTCATCGATTTTCTGGAGCGAGCACCAGTAAAATTTCCATATGGCCTGTCACAAGCAAGTATAGCCCAAGGCCATCTGCTTGCTCCAGGAACAGGAAGAGCCTCAAACCATTCTTCAGGTCATGGAATTGAGGTCCATAATTGTTACTAGCTTTTGGCACATCAAATAAAACACGGGTAGCTTGCCAGGCTTTACCATGTAAATATAAACTATATATATATATATATATATATATATATATATATATATATATATATAGTGAATATAAACTATAATAATAAGATAATAAATTAACATTATTCAGGGCTCTCAGTCTGTTACGCCTTTAGCTCAAAGATTGTAGTGATGAGTATTATGTTTTTCTGAGAAAGCAAGTTTAATAATTTTTTGTTTTGTTACATAAGTACATTAGACTTTTTATGGCCTTTTGATTAAGTTACTAAATACTGAATTTTAAAGTTGAGCTAGAGACCAGACGAAAAGTACCCTGGTAGGGAACCTGCCTTGCATGCAGCTGTCCTGGATTCAAACCCCTGCATCCCATGTGGTCCCTGAAGCACCACCAGGAGTGATCCTTATGTGTAACTGTTGTGACCCAATAACAAACAAATAAGCAACAACAAACCAAAGTGGAGACACATGAAAACCCACTTACAGTATACCAGATAAACTGCTAATAAACCAGTTCTCCTGCAAATTTAACTACAAACTATGAGCAAAGTACAAATATGTCAAGAACACCTGACGGCAGTCTTGACAGTGCAGCAATACTTGGTGAGTAATGCTATTTATAGCTCTGCAACATGTTCCACCATCTTTATGGATAAAGAACCAGATAGTCTGTGGGAGAGTAAGTTAGAATCACAAAAGAGTCAAACAGAAACACAAATTCTATTGGTCCTGTTTAAGTATACTGCTGATTTTGAACAAAAATACACGGAGCAGACTGAAAGCAATCTGATCTGAGATCTGATGTAGTACTCTCTGAAGTGGTACAGAATTCTTATTTTGGGTCAAATAGATCAGTTGCCCACTGGCACAGAAATAGCAGTTCTGTTCTAAGCAGTGTTACACGGTGGTATCTCAGCAAAACAGTAATGTTCAGGATACACTCTGGCATACAAAGAACAGGAAACAGGCTTTGCAAAAGAAAAGACAATCAGTAGTTGTATTTCAAAGATGTTGGAATGATCCATTAAAAACGTTTAAAGTAGTTATTATGCCCAATGATGTAAATGATTACAATAAATAAGATACAATAAAATTAATTGATTAAGTGAAAATATTAGCAAGATCAAGGAGAACTAAAATTTAAATGTTATGACATATGACATAAAGGTAGAAGAAGGAATCAATGAATTTGAAAAGATAAGCTGTGGTAACATAGAATACTGGGTGAGGAAATGTACTTTCACTAAAGAGGTATGCCTAGATCACCCTTGACCCCAGTGTTCAGAGAGAACAAGGACAGAGAAGGAAAGATATCAAGGGGGTAGAAGAGAAAGGGAAGTAATGGGTGAATAGGCATCAGGGCTTCGCTTATACTGATGATGTGGGTGAGTGGTATAGCCATATATCCAAAACACAGACTTAACAACACTGAAAACTTGAGATCTCAGCAGCAACCACTGAAACTTTGTATTGTGCTTATCAAGTTGATGGGTGGAGGTGGGTTTGGGGGCTTGGGTGGGGAAGGGAATATGGAAACACTGATGGATGGCAGTTGAATGGTGAAGGGCAGTTGACAAATCCCCAGCAGTGGGATTTGTGTTAAAATATTATATGCCTAAAATGCAACTATCAACTTTGTAAATCATAGTGCTTTATAAATAAATGAAAACAAAGATAAAAATCAAGTTGAGGAGCAAAGGAAAAGATAGTTTTTTTTAAATGAGTAGGGTGGCAAAGTGTTTGGTATCTTCAAACTAATAACGTGTTTAAGCAATAAACTTTATATTATATATAGCTGATATAGATAAATGATTTAGGAACTGGTATTGGGATTCTGTGGTAGAACACGTGTCCTAGCTTTGTTCTCTGGTACTGAACAGAAAAGATTTTATTTTTTTAAAAAAGTTTAAAATACTCTTTTGCCTTATCAAAATTAAGGCAAATGACTATTATAGTGAGATGATTTACCTGCATTCTAGTTGCATAGTCTCAAGTAATGGAAATCTTTTCACTATCAATGTTGTTGGTAAATCTGTGTTTCGAGGTTGCGATGTGAGTTCTAATATCCAGGCATCCAGTTCAAGATATGTGTTAAGATGTGTGTTTGGGTGTATACCCTATGCATATATTTATATGTTCATCAACATGCATGCATGATGATAAATCTTTAAATTATTTATATTTTCTAGCTTTATATATAGCTATATGTAGAAAAATAAAAGATCTAGTGAGATCTAAAGTTTCTTAAGGCCTGTGGGTAGAGGAAAGGTTAATTATTAAAGGTTTGAAGATGATGTATTATGTTGGTGTTCCAAGTGCTAAATAACTCATCATAGTATATAGTTTAGATGGAAGTAGATTATCAAATGCAAATCATATGTCAATAAAATTGTTAGAGACAGTAGAAAAGGCAGTTTAGTAGTTACTGGGAAAGGACCAGAGGAATGAATAACTAAAGGACAGGGAAATTTAGACTGCTACAATTATTGTGTCTGAAACTATAATGGTGGATACATGACATGCATTTGTCAAAACTCAGAACTGCACATGTCCAGTGAACTGGAGTGTAAATTATAGACTTGAGTTAACTTATAACTAACTATAGATTTGAGTTAACAACATATGTTAATGTTGAGTTATCAGTTGTAATAAATGCACCACAATAAAGCAACATCACTGTATCACTGTCTTCCCGTTGTTTATCGATTTGCTAGAGTGGGCACCAGTAACATCTCCATATATCCTGTCAAAAGCAAGTGTAGCCTAAGGACATCTGCTTGCTCCAGGGACAGGAAGAGCCTCAAACCATTTTTCAGGTCATGGAATTGTTACTAGTTTTTGGCATATCAAATAAAACACAGGCTCTGCATTTGCCAGGCTCTGCCGTGTAGGTGGTATAATCTCAGTAGAAGGCTCTCATCTCGAGCATTTACTGATGAAACTTAAAAGGGAAAGATCAGGTTTTCTCTTGGTTGGAGCCGTGAAGAACTGTGGAGTCTGGATGTTGAGAATGCAACATAATAATAAGTATGCAACATATAATAACAATGCAACATATTAACAATGCAACATAATAGTAAGTAATAATAAAGGAAGCTGTGCAGGAATATAAGGAAGCTCTCTGTACTGTTTGGAATTGTTTGCTGTGAATTTTCCAAATGACACCCATGCTCTGTTTAGTCATACAAATAACTCAAATACATGGCCTAGAAGTGTCAAAATAGATTAGAAATGCCACACATAATTAACTTTGACTCAAACGGCAAGAAAGCTCATTTTCATTTCCATTGTAAACATTCTGTTCTTATTTTTCTCCATGGGGTATCCCTAAAAGAGAGTTTCGGACCTTGGTGATTGAGATGGTGATGGCCACGGATATGTCTTGTCATTTCCAACAAATCAAAGCCATGAAGACTGCCCTGCAGCAGCCAGAAGCGTGAGTAGGCCTGTGACATCATGCTGCTCCTATGGGTGCTGGGACTGGAAACGAGGCTGTCACGCCTTAAAAGTACATCAACTGACAAATGACACCCATGTTCAGGGATCACTCCTGGCTGTTCTTGGGGGACTATAAACAGTACCTGGGGTATGACTGGGGTCAATGCAAGTACATCAACTTCAGCAGAACTTGAGTGAAATGGGGATCTTCACAGAAGAGAGCGTGCACATTGTATATGTCAGGCAGGGCCTCATCAGGATCCATGTAGATCATAGGTCAGAAAAAACTTCCCTCCACTGGAATGTAATATTTTCCTTTCGGAAGCTAATGTTTCACTCTCAGAGGCCACCCATACAAATCATTATTCTCATCTTTTTTGAATACTACAGTCATTGCAGAAATAGTTGGAGTCCACTTTTGAGATGTTCAGTTAAATAAACAGGGAAACCTAGCTGATGAATATTGAAACTATAGCCTGACAGGATGTGTTTCATCAATACAGTTGAAGTCAGGTTGTAAGTGGAAGAACAGAAGGGATGACTTTTTCTCTTATTGCGGTTCGACGCTTTGGTTATTATCTGTTCTTATTCTTTGGATTTCAGAATCGAGAAGCCCAAAGCATTATCCCTGATGTTGCACACAGCAGACATTAGCCACCCAGCAAAAGCATGGGAGCTCCATCATCGCTGGACTATGTCACTTCTGGAGGAATTCTTCAGACAGGTATCTTGTGGCCATGCTACTACTCAGGGCTGTTACATCAGTGAATATTTTAGTGGCTATTTTCTAAATATCCTATTTTAGCAATGTGAAAATTAGGACGATTTATTGGGATTGCAATAATTTGGGGGGGAGGGAGGAAGGGATTGCAGCCTTTTATTTTACTCTTCTGCTCATGTAATGTCCATTTTTTTGCTTTTTTTTGGGTCACACCCAGCAATGCTCAGGGGTTACTTCTGGCTCTGCACTCAGGAATTACTCCTGGCGGTGCTCTGGGGACCATATGGGATACCGTGGATCGAACCTGGGTTGGCAGCATGCATGGCAAATGCTTTACCTGCTGAACTATCGCTCTGGCCCGTAATGTCCATATTTTACCGAAAACCTGATTCTCAGAAATTATGCTAGTCTGATCTGTGCATTTATATTTGGGCAAAAATGCATGTTCTATGGTAGTCTTTTGTAAATCAGTCTTTTAGGAATTTTACAAAATTTTTGTAAAAATTTTGATTATTTTTTCTAATGGGTTAATGGTTACCTCTGTATTAACAATGGGACTAAGGAACCCACATCTCTATTATAATTAGTCACAGTTTCTTCAGAACAGACAAATAGAGTCATTCTTAGGGTTCTGTTATGAATGGGGAAATAGATTTCTTTGTGGCTTCCTTTTACTTCTGAAGGTGTACTCGGTATTTAGTATTCATTCCAGACTAAATATAGCGGAATATTATAAAACCTTCACACATGTTTTTATTCCTCCTGGTTTATAGCCTGAAAGACATCCAATCACTCTTCTTATTCTCAATGGCCTTATATGTTATTTCTCTTTATTGAAGGGGTTTGAGGGTGAAGTTTGCATCAAATGGTTTCATAATGTCCTTCTAACATTAAATGTTTGCAGTTTACTTTATTCTTTTCATTTCAACCCAAACAGAAACTCATGTGCACCTCCAAGTTACTAGATGAACACACAGGCAGGCTCCTATCTAGTATATGAGCAAAGTCATCTCTTGGCCTCACAGGGTAAGGTGTTTTCAAGGTGAATGCATCGGTGTGAGGAATGACAACTGTAAAAGTGTGGCCTCATTGTATATTCAGGAAAGCCACTGAAAATTCAGTCTTAGTTGAGGACTATTTTGAATTACTTTTCCAGAGCTCTTTTTCTAATCATAATGACAGCATTTTCTTTGGATAGTAACTCTGCTTACCATGTTTCATGGCATTGGTTTTGCTTTAATATTCCAGTGTAACCAGGAATATTTAACTTGTAGCCATAGTAGACCATAGCTACCTCGTGTGAGTTTGAGATATTGAAGAAATATGTCGAGTATATGCATCCTTCTTTACCCTCATAAAGAGAACCTTATTTGCATGTACATAATGTTTAAATGGAATGAAAATATGCTGTGGAAATGTAAAAGTAGCCAATCTAATTTCTTCCATATGGGGAATAAAATGTTAGCTAGCTGGATAGGAGTGCCTTTTTTTTAAGTAATTATGATTTGGCAAATTATTTTTATTGACTTCATATTTTAACCCAGATACCATTAGCCATTATAAGTAACTCAGGTCAAAGAAATATTGCCTCGGTTTCCAACTATAGATTTTAAATCAGTCAGTTCAAACAGGAAATCTCAATGCGACTGTAAAGTCTTTGAAAAAATTATACTTGAAATGTTGGGCTATATTTCAAAATAAGGGTATAGCCCTAGTGCTGGGTGTACAAAGCATGCTTTGTTCAAAAGAATATGTTACGTCTTTTTTATGACTACATTTTGCAAATCCCAATCACTGTTTCTAGGTTTTTTCCAATGAAATATTGATAGTAAAATTTTTAAGTTTGCATCTTTGGTAAATATATATGATAAAAATCTTGAGTGTGTGTGTGTGTGTGTGTGTGTGTCTGTGTCTGTGTGTCTGTGCCTGTGTGTTTTACAAAGGTTTGGTCTTGGATGTTACTCAGTGCATGCTTCATTTGATTGAAGTCTGGAGTTGAATCTCTGGCACAAAAATATGCTTAATTAATGATCATTAATTTTATTTTTTATTGGGAATGTCATACTCAGCTTTGCTCAGGGCTTACTCTCGCTCTGTGTTCAGGGATCACTCCTGGCTGTTCTTGGGGACTATAAGCAGTACCTCGGGTATGACTGGGGTCAGTGCAAGTACCTTTCCCCTGTATTGTCTCTCTGGCCTCCGAATAATAAATTTTAAATATATATGTGTGTATATATATATATAATATATATATATATACATATATATATTATATATATGTGTGTGTATGTGTCCAAATATATCTGACCATCCTTTTTAATTTTTTGTGTTATTTCTCCACTTTCAATTTCTTTTTTTAGAGCTGCTTATTTTTTTATTTTTTTATTTATTTTTTTTTTTTTGGGTAACCCCCAGCGATGCTCAGGAGTGACTCCTGGCTCTTTGCTCAGGAATTACTTCTGGCACTGTGTGGGGAACCATATGGGATGCCGGGATCGAACCTGGGTTGGCCTCATGCAAGACAAACGCCCAACTTGCTAGACTATCACTCCGGCCCCTCCATTTTCAATTTCAAGTCACTTGATCACTTGATCACTTGAATCCCATTATTCATCGATTTGCTCGAGCGGGTGCCAGTAACATTTCCATTGGACCTAATCATGTGCCAATGTAGCCCAATGGCATCTGCTTGCTCCAGGAATATGAAGAGCCTCAAACCGTTCCTTCAGGGTCTTGACAAGGAAGTCTGACCATCTTGTAGGTGGGCGGCCACGTGATCTTTTGGCATCCCGTGGGATCCAGTCAGTAATGGCTCTAGTCCAGCGGTTGTCTCCAAATCGCATTACATGTCCAGCCCATCTGATTTTCGATGCCTTGGCAAACAAGACAGCATGCCTGATTCTGGAATAGCAACGGAGGTCAGAACTCCAGATTCCTTCTCTCACTTCAGTGTGGCGTGATATTCCAAGCATAGCTCTTTCGATTCCTCTCTGGGAGACCCGAATAGCATTCTGATCCTGCTTTCCTAGGGCCCAGGTCTCTGAGGCATATGTTAATGCAGGGAGAATGGTGGAATGCAGGGAGAATGGTGGAATGCCCAGAGCCGGAGGTTCTTTGTCCTTTTAGCTATTTCTTCGATGCCTTTGAAGGCATTCCATGTCACTCTCTTCCTCCTGCACAGCTCAGGTTTTAGGTCATTCATCATGTTGATTTCTCGACCTAGGTACACTTAACTGTTGCATTCAGAGATGTTTGTTCCATTGAGAGTGAATGGGGCCTCTGGAACTAGTTCATTTTCAGTAAACATGGTTTTCTTTAGATTCAGCGGTAGACCTATCTTTCCACATTCTCGGTCGAAGTCAGCCAGCATTTGTGCCTCTTGGCTAATGTTTGGTGTTATTAGAACGATGTCATCAGCGAAGAGGTGGTGTAGTTGCCGACCATCTATCTTCACTCCCATTCCTTCCCATTCTAATTGTTGCATGATGTTCTCAAGGATGGCGCTGAAGAGTTTTGGTGTAATGGTATCACCCTGTCGAACCCCTCTTTTCACATTAATGATCACTTCTTTGTAGAATGGTGAGATCCCGGTGGTGAATCTGTAATACAGCTCACGAAGGATCTTGATGTATTGGGTTTGAACACCCTGTTTGGCTAGGGCTTCGATGACTGCTTCAGTCTCCACAGAATCAAAGGCTTTCTGTACATCAATGAACGTGAGACAGAGCGGCATCTTGTACTCCCTATACACCTCAATGAGTTGGTTACCTTGTGGATATGGTCGATTGTGCTGAATCCTTTCTGGAAGCCTGCTTGCTCGCATGGTTGTCCTTCATCTAGTGTTCTGCTAATCTTGTTCAGGATGACTCGTGTAAACAGCTTGTAGATGACGGACAACAGGCAGATGGGGCGATAGTTGCCGATGTCTTGAAATTTCAATCATTATTTTATTATTTATTTTCTAATGCCCTAATTCATATTTAATTTTTATTTATTCTGCCTGCTTGTCAAAACCCTGAAGGAACGGTTTGAGGCTCTTCATATTCCTGAATCAACCAGATGCCATTGGGCTACATTGGCACGTGATAGGGTCCAATGGAAATGTTACTGGCGCCTGCTCGAGCAAATCGATGAATAACGGGATTCAAGTGATCAAGTGATTTATTCTGCCTGATTGTAGATATTCTTTTTACTAACTCTCTGAGTTAGTTCCTCAATTCATTTATTTGTATTTGGCCTAATTCATTTTATAAAATGTAAAGCTGTTAATTTTTATTATAAGTATCAGGTTATAATGTGCATTATGTTCTCAGTTTTTTTAAATACTGTACAATCTGGTTTTTATTTCTCTTTACCCCAAAATTGCTTCAGATTGAGGTATTTTTTAAAAAGTCTATCTTTTCCAGTGGGGTTAGTGTTATTTTATGCTTTCTAGTCTAAAAAATGTAATTTATTCATATTGTCTCAGAGAAAATTTTCTAGATTGCTCATATGAAGAGTACTCATGGCTCTAGGAAAATACATTTATTTCGTACATGCAAGGTAAAGAATTCAAAGAAAACCAGGTATATCTACTAGTTATTTATCAGTTAGGTATTTGATATGTCACTTTGAAAAATGGTCTGTGATGAGCTCACAAGATGTTCATGTCATTTTTCTTTCTACCCATTGTAAATTTTTCCTTGGAAGTATTGATTCTATTATTTGTGATTGAAGTATTATTTGTCCATAATTTTTTGTTGTTGTTTTTTGGTATAAAGTCTTCTTCTTTATCGTATCTACTATGTTTTTTTTAACCTATAAGCCAGATTTTACTCATTTTGAAATAAGATTTCTGTCCTGATCTATCCCTATTTGATCTCCTGCACTCCGTGGTCCCTGGGCACTTTCAGGAGTCACTCCTGAGCACAGGGTCAGGAATAATCCCTGGAAACCAATGGGTGTGGCCCCAAACAAACTAAACAACAAATAATTTATGACCCCTGTCAGCACAGCATATTACTTTAAACCTTTCAGGGAGGGACACTGGGTTGGATGTGTCTTTTAAATATTCTTAGTTGAACTCTTTTATGAACCAGTGTAAGATTATTTTATTGTATTACAACATTGATTGAAATTTCAGGAATGTTTGATCATAGGTAGCAGCATATATTATTTTTTGTTTTATGGTTTTTAAAAAATTATTCAAATTATTGTCTGAGCCTTCTGCTTTTTTATGTATTTGTTGCTTCTGATAGCTTAGAAATTTTATATTGTTATTTTATATTTCCTTGTGGTTACTTTCCTGTCCCTCTGGGACTCTGATGATTCTTATGTTTTTCACCTGGCCTCATCCCATTGTTCTCTGTCCTGTTGCTGATCCATTTTCCGGTCTTTTTCCATCTTATGTAGTTCTGAGTGCTTTCTGCAGCTCATCTTCAGTCTCACTGATTCTCTCTTCTGCTGCTGTCATCCTACTGTTGAGAGCCCCCTATTGTGTTTTTTCATTTCATCTACTGAGTTTTTAAGCGATGATATTTCTATTTGCATGGTTCTCATTTCTGCTCTCATTTCCGCCCATAATTTATTGACAGCCCTTTCAACTGATTCATTTATGTTCTTCTGTATTTTATTAGACATCTGCTCCATTTTTTCGTTGAGCTCGTTACACATCCTACCAATTTCTCCTCTAAATTCATTGTCAGATTATGCATGTCTGCATTATTTTTCAAGTCTTCAGGGTTGATTTCTTCATCTGTTCTTCGAACTGGGGATCTGTGTTGTTTCTCCATGGTGTTGCGGTGTTCGGGGATAGATTCCTCTAGCATACTGTTTCTTTTTCTTAATGATATTACCTTCCCTAGGTGTTGAATTTCCTAGTTTTTTGTACTAATAAGCGGCTGCGTGAGCGGCCACTCGCCGGCCAGCTGCAACCCGAGGGAGAATACCTGAGGTGGAGACAGGCTGTTGTGAGAGTTCAAAATGTCCATTTACTTCCGCTTCCACTTTCGGACTTCTAGGGGTTGTAGTTCCACCTTTTGCTGAGGCCTGGGGCTCTACCACGACCCCAGGTGCCCGCCCTATTGTTATTTTATATACCCATATATGTGGCTAACTTGAGAATGTAGTTTTCGTTCTATATTTATCTAGCAAGAATGCATTGCTTCTCTGCCATAAAACTTAGCAAACTTCTGGGGGATGGAGGAGTAGCACAGCAGGAAGGGCATTTGCCTTGCATGTCACAGGCCTAAGTTTGATCCCGGCATCCCATATGGTCCCCTGAGCTCTGCCAGCAGTAATTTCTGGGCAGAGAGCCAGGAGTAACTCCTTAGTGTCGCTGGGTGTGACCCAAAAAGCAAAAAAGAAAATCAGCAGACTCCCACTTTTCACTCCCTTCCCCCAGCATCTGATTTTAGGTTGTTATATTAACTTGCTTAATTCTTGTAATCTGTTCCTTTGTTATTTATATATAGCTTTATTTCTTTATAATCATTTTAGGGTCTTTTGTTTTGTTTGGGGGCCAGACCTGGCAGGGTGCCAGGCTTACTCCTGACTCTTAACTTCAGAAATTACTCCTGGCAGAGCTCAGGGCACATCAAATGCCAGGGATTGAACCCGTATCAGCTGCATGCAAGATAAGTGCCCTACCAACTGTATTAACTCCTTGGATCCTATAATTCATTTTATCAGATATTTTAGACCACACTAGAATAGATATTAAAGCCAACATTTACTCATTGTTTATATTTTATTATACCACAGTGAGATATACAATTACAAAGATGTTCATGATTGAGTTTTAGTCATACAGTGTTCTAGCACCCACCATCCACCAGTGCACATTTCCCACACCAGTGTGGGAAATGCACCCAAGCACTTCCCTCTGCCAACTTGCCTCTATAGCAGGCATTTCTTCTATTCAATCTCTCTCTATATATATATCTCTATCTCTCTCCCTTCTGTTACACATAGTGTCTTGTCATACATACATTTAGGGCTTACCATATGTATCCCTTTGCCTACAGTCAATGCTCAGTTCTAGCCTGGCGTTACCATTTTCAACAATTAGTAGAACACTGGTATATATTTATATCCCATAAATGAGTGCAGTCATTCTATATCTGTCCTTTTTCCTTCTGACTAGTTTCACTCAGCATGATAATCTGAGTGAAATTAGATTATTTCACAAATGGATGAAAATCCATTTGCAGGTAAATTTCATGACTTCATTTTTTCCTGACAGCTGCCTGTATCCATTGTGTATATGTACCATAGTTTCTTTATCAAGTCTTCTGTTCTCGGGCATTCAGGTTGTTTCTAGATTCTGGGTATTGTGAATAGTGCTGGGATGACTATAACAGGCAGATGGTGATTTTACTGTGGTTTTTGGGTCTCCAGGGTATTTCCAGGAGTGGACTTATATTGCTGGGTCAAATGGGAGCTCAATATCTAGTTTTTGGAGGATTGTCCATATTGTTCTCCAAGAGTTGGACCAGTCGGCATTCCCACCAAGAGTGAATGAATGAGTCCCTTTCTTCCCTCATCCACACCAGCGCTGTTGTTTTGCTCTTTGATGTGTGCCAGTCTTTGTGGTGTGAGATGATATCTCATCGATATTTATTCTTTACCTCCCAACACTTTGCCTCATTTCCTTGTATAACATAGCTGCTTGTTTACTGTTTGTTGGCTATACTATTTCTAAATAGTTCTTATTTCCTAAATGTGTTTTCTATTTCATGCACTACATACTGTTTGTAAGAGAGGAAAAAATCATACCAGAAACAATATAATTTAGGACAGTCAAAATAAAGGCACAACTCTCCAGTGGAACCAATCTTAGCTCCACTCCGTGATGGCACTTTGAACATGTAAATTCATTCATTTGCTGATCTTCTAAGTTGTCCAGGAGTGTTTTTTTTTTTGGTTGTACTGGTTTCTGCTTGTTTAATTTGTTTGGGGGCTCTCCTTGTCAGTGCTCAGGGCTTACTTCTTGTTCTGGACTCAGAGATCACTCCGTGCAGGGCTCTGGGGACCATATGAGGTGCCAGGGATCAAACCTGGGTGGTCCACATTGCAAGGCAAGCGTCCTACTCACTGTATTATCTCTCCAGTCCTCAAGTGTGTTTTTTCTTTGTTTTTCTAGGAGCACTGGTGAAAGCATGCCTTTTGTGTGCCTACAGGTTTTTCTTGTTTTCCTTGGGTTACAGTTTATGTAAGACTTTTTTTGGGATAAACCCTTTTCTCTCAGATATTTTTAAGATTTCATTCAAGCATTTTCTACCTGTTAATGCTGCTGTGGGGCAATGAGGCCACACTGAAATCTTGCCATGCCAGGTGATAATGTTCTTGATGATTCTGGGCCAAAATGATTATTTTTGCCTTTGAAATTCGAAGATATTGCCAGGATTATTTCAATATGCTTTCCATAGAACATGATGTTTCTTTACGTACAGCTGTTACTGGACATTCATTTTCCTACTGGATGAACTTTGGAGAACTAGATTCTCGAGCCTTCTTTGATACCATTTAATACCATGTCCCTCATTTCTGGGGCTCTTAACTTACTCCTTGACTATCCATAGCAGCTGGCAGCCTCTCTACATATATTTTTTTATTTGAAGCTAGAGTTCCTTTTAGTAATTGTGTTTGTGTCCTCATTTTCCTTGTCTTGTAAAAATAATTTCTGAAAGAGCCAAAAATTTCTTTACTACATTAGTTTAAATCTGAAGTCACAATGGTTTTTTCATAGTTCATATATTTAATTTCTTTCAGTATGATGCTTTGGTTGCTTTTCCAATATGATCATTTATCTTCAGTCCACCTGAAAAGACTCACTTATACGTCATCTAAAGGTCGTTTTCAGCTCTTGCATTGACAGATGCTATCTAAACTGTAAACTTGCAGTGCAGAAAGGATTTATGATTCTCTTGATTTCCTGTGGAAGTAGTACATATAGCTACTATTAAAAAAAAACCTAAAATGTGTAACAGTACAAATGAAATGGATGCTTATCATGCAATCTTGTACAAGACAAATATTTCTTTAATAGGGGTGGTTTAAAATGAATAGTGATCTTAGATCCCTCTCCATTGGCAGAGCTTCCTTGGTGCCTGTCTTTACAAACCCAATGAATAGAGTTAAAGCACAGATAAGTAGTCAGAAGAGAATGTATGATTTAGATTGTGGTAGAAATGCATCCCTTATACTTTTTTTTAAAAAATCACCTACATGAACCAACAGATTCTGGGAAATGCAATCTATCTATGTGACAGAGAATGGAGGAGTGGAATTAAGTGAAGAGCTAACAGCCTAATTAAGCTGTTTTTCTGTCATAAGTGTTCCTATCAAATTTATCTTCATATTTATTCCACAAGTATCCATTGTGTTTCTTTTGCAGATTGACTACAGTCAGAATTATTCTATCCCATAGCACAAGGATAATAGGTATTTTGTGTGTGTGCTATACTAGAAGAAGAGTAATGTTACATATGAAAATTACTTTGTCTTAGCTCTGAGACTCTTTTTTGCTCTTTTGAAAAATTGACTTCTTCCAAAGGACTCCTTTCCTTCTGTTTTTCCTTCCATTCACGGTGGGGCAGATTCACTAGCAACCACAAGAAGTTGTGAGGCTGAAGTGGGATTCCTGCCATAAGGTCTGATAACCTCTAAACTCCTACAATCACAATGCTGTAACCTCAGGTTATTAGGATGCTGTCTGAAATAACCCATAATTTACTTTTTGCAAAGTAGCTCTGGAAAGTTAGGTTACCAGAATCTCAGAGAGCATATATTTCTAGATGTAGTATACATTTTGAATTATTCCTTTGCCTGGAAAGATTGAAAAGCTTATTGCAAAATAATAAAGAGGCTCTCCACCTGGATAGGTACTTAGTATAGGATTAAGTTAAGTGTGGCTCTTTTTTGTAGGTTTTCTACTGTCACTGTATCACTGTCTTCCCATTCATCATCGATTGGCTCGAGCGGGCACAAGTAACATCTCCATATGTCCTGTCCCATGCTAGTAGAGCCCAAGGGCACCTGCTTGCTCCAGGAACATAAAGAGCCTCAAACCATTCCATCAGGTCATGGGAATGAGGTCTATAATTGGTACTGGTTATTGGCATATCAAATACAACACGGGTAGCTTGCCAGGCTCTGCCGTGCGGGTGGCATACTCTTGTAGTCACCTCTAAATCCAGCATTTATTGATGAACCACGTGGCTGCAAGTGGCCTCGCAAACCAGGCTGTGTGGTCTGCTGGAAGGAGTTCTGATGAGAGAGAATTCTGGATGTGGAAAATGGAGGCCCTCATGGAATGGGGGGGTTGTCTGGCTTGTTGCAAGACTCTGCTGGGGTGGCGGGCCAGGGTTAGATGCCTCCATCCCTCCTGGGCACCTCATGAGCGGCTGGGCACAGGGAGAGCCAGTAGCAGCTCTGCCCCATGACTGTGAGTCTCTGGATCAGCACACCTGGGCCAGATTTAAAAAAAAGACTGCTGCAGGGTGGATCTCGGTGAGCCAGGCTGTGATAGGTTGGTTTGCTGGGAGGAGTTCTGACAAGAGAGAAGTCGGATGTGGAAAATGGAGGTTTCCATTTTCCAGGTTTTCTACAGGTAACTGAATCTTTGTGTTCATCTTCAAGTGATGAGATTGTTAGAATTTGAGAATTTGCTTATAGAGGACTCTGGATAATTTAGAGCCTTTCCTGTAGCTAAGTAAGGCTAAGCTCTTAGCCCTTTTGTATTTTCACTTGGAGTGTTGAAGCCCTTCAGTCATTTTAGGTTATCTTGTTGACCTTTTTCCACCTCTCCCTTTATTTCTTAGTCTCCTATGATCCCAAGTTCTGGGGTAAGTGTAAGTTCTTGGGAAACTCTCAATTTTCATTCACAGAAAGAGCCCTGGAATTTGTGTGTATATTTAAAATATAGAAGGGAAGACCAGATGATAGTTCAGCAGGTAGGAGGATGTTTGCCTTGTACCTGGCACACCTGGGTTTGATCCCCAGCATCCCATGTATGGACCCCTGAAGCATAACTCCTGAGAACTGGTATATTCCAAAAATGATATACAGTCTAGATAATATATGTACATAGTGAGTATAGATAGTGGTGACCCAAAAAGTGATATATATATATATATATATATCACTATCTTCCCGTTCATCATCTATTTGCTTGAACGGGCACCAGTGATATCTCCATATGTACTGTCTCATGCTAGTAGAGCCCAAGGGCATCTGCTTGCTCCAGGAACATAAAGAGCCTCAGACAATTATATTAGGTCATGGGAATGACCTAATATAATTGTTTCTGGAATTTGGCATATCAAATACGACACGGGCAGCTTGCCAGGCTTGCCGTGTGGGTGTCACACTCTAGTAATCACTTCTAAATACAGCATTTATTGATGAACCATGATTAATTCTTCAGGAATTTTTATTGCCATGTGCTGCCCCCTGTCTACCTGCCTACAACAATCCCCCCTAGAGATTTCACCACCTTAAATCTTTAAGGGGAAAGTGGTCGAAGGTCCATCTTCTGTATTTGCTTCCTGCTGACAAGAGGGGCTTGTAGACCCTGCCTACAAGGGGTGAAATCTCCTCACTACCTTAGTTTAAATGGGGGCCCAGGCAATGAATGAAAGTTGGGTTTTTGAAGCTTTTATCATCTGCAAGACAAAGACCAGATCAATTAGGCTAAGGAACATTACTTTGAAATGATTAAACCCTGAAGGAGTAAAAAGGTCACTTTTTTGCATTTTAAGGTGACGCAATTGATAGAAATATATATAATAATATATATATACACACATATATAAACATATACATATATGTATATATTTATTTATATTTATATTTTATTTATATTATATATATGGGAAACAGCTAAAAATGGAGCCTCTAGCAGTAGTTGTGGAGGGGAAACTGCAACTTCCTCTTCAATTTTCCTCTCAGATAGATGAAAGCCTTCTGGCAGTCAGGAAAAGGGATATTGAATTGATATAGCCCCTTCCTGCTAATTTTGGGAATTCCAGTAGGGGCCCAGTGAAGTGAGTCTTAGAAGATTTCCTGGTGGTTTGGGATACCATACCTCAGTGGCCTGTACCCATGGTTCCAAATGAATCATCATATGTAGCTTAATGGTCTCAGTCCTAGAGGAAACACATATGACAAAAAGGTTATAAGGTCATTTCCTGTCAGTAAAAATAGTCAGAGGCCAGTGGTAGAGGGAAGTGGTCATTTTGGATGAGAACTGGATGCTGAAAGGAAGTAAAGTGATATGTTCTCAGTAATAGTATCTTAAACTATTAAAGTGATAGCAAGTAAAGGTATTATTAAACTAGTAAAGTGATACCTTCTTAGTAATAGTATCTTAAACCATAGTGCCTAAAAGGAAAAAGAGAGGGAGAGAAAACTGACTGCCAGAGAGACTTGCCAGGGCAGGAGAGAAACTGGGAACATTCATGGAAGGAAGTAAGCACTGTTGAAGGGAAAGGTGTTCAAACATTGCACCCCTGAAGCTCAGTCATGAAAACTTAGTAATTCATGGTGATTTAATAAATTAATTTAAAGCAGAATACAAAGGCCTGCCAAGGGACCTAGAAGGATAGGACCCAAAAGAGACTAGACCAGGTTTTTTCCATGAAGCCTGTTCATGAGGAAAGCCTGTCGAAATGAGAAATCTATTCCGATAATTGGGAGGTCTTCTTAGTGGGTTAACGATCAGTCTGATTTGTCTAGACTTGTTCATAAAGAAGGAATATTGGTAAAAAGAAGAAGGAGCGTTTCTTTTTTCTGCCTCCCTTGAGCTCTTTAGAAAAAACGAATGTGTCTGGATAATTCCACAAGATCTGGTACAGTGGTGATAAAGTCATACAGGTAGTTTATCAAGCAGGGTGAGTTCACCTGTATGCAGAAGCTCCTCCATATTGCTTTCATAGGTTGTTTCCAGTGCATAAATGTGTCTTTGCATCAAAGAAAACTCATTTATCACTGTTTTAAAATAGGCTTTTAAGGGCCAGAGTGATAATGCATAAGGTAGGATGTTTGCTTTTCAGGCAGCCGACTCACGAAGTACCTCTTAAATCCCCAGTACCTCTTAAAATACTCCAATATGATCCCTGGAGCACCACTGGATTTGGGCCCCAAACAACCATACCCGTCCCACTAGAAATAGGCTTTTAATGTTGGAGCCTACTCAACTTTATTAAATTTAAGATGTAAGTGATGGACAGATATGGATGTGGGAGGTGTTCATGGGATAAAAAATGCCATACTTGCATTCTGCTATTGCTCCAACCCCTAAAACGTCATTTCATACCATTTAGTTTGCACACTGCTGACCCCACTTCAATTCGTGGCATGGCATATTCTTGCTTCCACCCAGCACCACTAATAGTAGTGGAATAAGGAAGAACTTTTGATCATAGCCCCTCCAGGTGGGACATCCAAACTCCCCACCCACTTTCCCAAAACAAAGCAAATGCAGTTTCCCTTTAATACTGATTAGAGTTTTCATATTAATAGTGGTTATTGTTCACGGTCTCTCTTCTAAAACCTTCTTTCCCCATGAAAATCTATATCAAAGAAAAAACTTTGTATCCCTGTTTGTCGGGAGCGCTGCCAGGGTCCCTGACAGTGCCGGGAAACGAGTTCCCTTTCTACCGCTGAAGCCGGCAGGGAATGGATGAAGACTCAGGAATCCGATGCAGTTTTAAAAGGGCTTTACTATCACAGGATCCAATATACAATCCAAGAGCAGGGAAAACCTCCGGACTCTGGGTTCCCAGCTAGGCCCCAGCCAGGTGTAGGCCAAGATGGCTGCCACCACGTGTTGAGGCCCAACAGAGAATGGAGAGGACAGAGAAGCAAAACACCAAGGGAAGCCGAAATGGCAAAAAGGGGGAAAAGAGAGAGCTCTTTCTTCTTGCAGCTTATTTTATAGCTAGAAATCCGCAACTCCAATCTAGACATGAAAACAGGAAAATAGCTCTATAGAATGTAGCAACTTCAGGAAACTATCTGGTTGTTTACAAGGACCCAGAGCTAATTAAAAGCCTCCTAGCAGAGCTGGGAGGAGCTATAAGCTAAATGTAACTTCCCCTGGAAGGAAGGATCAAATGCCCTCAGGTAATTTCTCCCAGCACCTCACCTAATATCTTAAGCCAAGATCTGCCTGGAATTGCCTTTAGAGGGTAGAGAAGGGGTTTCTGAGATGGCATGTCTCTGTACCAAAGACTAATACTAATGCCAGTTAAATATTTCTCCAAGCCTTCACAAGAGTCTCGTCTACTTCATGGTAGTTTTGTATTTTAGTTGACTTTGAGTTATCAGGGAGCCATGCTTGCTTGCTTGGAGGCAAACAGCACTTCTCTCTGGTCTAATTACTTAGAGATCCAACGTGGCCAGGCAAATATGCTGGTAAGATCTAGCTAGTCCCACGATGCTTGTGGTAGCATGAGAGAATATTTATACCAGCCAGTACAGAATACATGGTCAGATAAGACTGCCACATTCAGACTATCCCCCTATTTATGAAGTGATATGCAGGGAGGCAATCCAGGGCAGATGCAGAGGCCTAGGCTTTTAGGTGTCCTGAAACACCTGTTAAATAGGAAATTAAAAATTGTTTTGTCAGCTTTAGCAAGCTATTGCCTCTAGACTATCCTTACGACTACTGCTTATGTCGTAAACACTGTGGAAATTGCATGGGGCTTAGTTATCTCTGTCATGTCCCCTGAGAGATACATCAGCCTTCAGCAAGGCATGCTGGGAAACAGTAGCTACCATGTCCCCTGTGGTGTCTGCACAGAAATGGGTACAAAAGGAACCGCAACACTAAGGACTGTCTCTTGGACAGTCCAGGAGACTGTCAGGCTCTGCCGTGCGGGAGAATGATCTTTACAGTGTATAAATGTGAAAGATCCTGGGAAGGACCTGGTACTGATTTCCATTATTGTCTAAGACTGTCACAGTGCAGCTGTGGGTCTGGAGTGTCTCTCTTCCAGTTGCTATTTACCATTAATTTATTGGTAATGATCAGAGAGAATTAGAAATAGCAAACTGTCTAATTATACCTCAAATCTTGACTTAAATGTTAAGTGGCCTGGCGATGTGGTTCATTATACAGCATGTGCCTTGCATGTATGAGGCCCTGGGTTCAAAACTCATCACTTTGCAGTTACCCAGGTACCACTGGGAATGATTTCTGAACACCAATCTGTGAGTAATTCCTGGGTACTCTGGGGTTGCTCAAAACAAACAAACAATCAAACAAACAAAGATATTTAAGGAAAATAATAAGTTTTTTTTTATTCACATGCATTGTCTTATTTAATCCCCATTATAACCTGATGTGAAAGGGAGTTTTCTTCCCTTTTAAAGATCATAAAATTGAAGAGGGGAAAATAACCTTCATACAATACAAGGAGAAATACAAGAATTCTGTTCACAAGCTATTAACAAGTTCTCTAACACAAGTTCAGCTCACAAACTATTAACCTTCATAGATTCTTTCCTGATAAAATGAATCAGTTTAACTTTTATCTTTAGAAAGGTTGATGGATCTTCCTGTTTCTGGGTGTGCGGCATTGAGCTCCTGGTTCAGGTCTTTAAAACTCTCTACCAAGATTTAGGCTTTTCATCAACCTTCTTTTTATAGTGCAGCTTTTTTTGGAGTGAGATTGGAACATATGGTCCAATCATGGTTTGTTGTTGTACAACTTGATAAATAAAAGTATGTATTATGCTTCTTCCTTATTTTTCATTTTTTATTCTGGACTATGAAGCTGTCCCAAGTGGCAGAACACATGCCTTGATGTATGAGACTCTGAGGTTGATTCCTAAACCTCCAGGTGCGGCTCTCAGCACTTCTGGGCATGGTCCCCAAACAATAGCAACAAAAGAAAGACTTTCCAAAAGGAATGAAATGGGATGGAATGGAAAGGGAAAGAGAAAAGGAAAAGAAAGGGGCAGAAGGATTCTTCCAGTGAGCCTGTGGAGGTGTGACTTGAGCCACAGAGGTGACACAATCAAAGTCCCTTCTGTTAGAATTTGTGTTTTGAGTAGATCCCACAGCTGGGAGGGTTCACTGACTCAAGAAAGGCCAGGGATCAACCTCAGACCCTTGAGAAAGGAATTCTCACTGCAGTGTTGGCTCCAGGCCACAAGATACCTTGCTTTGCTTATTTTCCTCAGGGGCCTGATTGCTATCTGATGAGGCCTTCTATGCAACAGCAGGTGCCTTTGCAGTTGGGTGGAATGATTGGGCCCCAGGGGGTTCCAGACTACCAGTGTCTTTCATGTGGAGGAGCAGGCCCCATCAGGACTTGTTACATAATGTAATTGCCATAATTAAAATTAAGACTAGTGGCCTTCATGACAGCTGAAGTTGCTAAATCAGATCAGAATGTAGCCCACTGTTCCTAATTTACTGTGCCTTCTTGTTTTCCTAGGGTGACAGAGAAGCAGAGCTGGGGCTGCCCTTTTCTCCTTTGTGTGATCGAAAGTCAACCATGGTTGCTCAGTCTCAAGTAGGTAGGTGTTTGTCAGCCTTGGCGATGGAAAGGCAAAACAGAGAAAGAAGGCTATACAAGTAAACTTACAACTACCCTATGATCCTTTGGTTGGACAGCCGGTTCCCTTCTGCAATCCTGTGATCATGCGTTTATCTGGTAGAGCTGATGACAGCTGCCCCCATCTTCATGGAATGTGGCTATTCCTAAAAAAGATTAGTTAGTGCCATTCTGTTGTCTCCATCATTCCTCCAGGTACAAATTAGGCTTTAACTCTCCCAAAGATGACAAATGTCAGTGGCAGGACTGACTCTTTCTTACCATTCTCTCTCCACTCTGCTTGCAGCATCAGAACACATGCAATCTCTAGTGCTTTTCCTTAGTTATGATTCTTCTAGCCCCCTTTCCAGAATATTACCACTTCCTAGGTGATCCTTTTTCCAGAAATGACCCCTTAAAATATTTACTTATTTTTTAAAAAAAAAACACACATTTTATAATTTTTTTATAAGACCAGCTTTGGTGTGTGACTAAGCTTAGTATATATCAGGATGGAGAAAATTGGGTTTAAGACTCTTGATCTGTACCCTCCCATATATGACCAGCATCATATATGATCCCCAAGCACCACTAAGGGTCATTCCTGAGCACAGAGCAACTCATAGTCTGTAAGCATTGTTGGATATGGCCCCCCCACAAAAAAGTATGTGTGTGTGTATACATACACATATACACACATATATAAATGCATACATATATACTTACAGATACATATCTATATATATACATGTGTGTCTGTCTATATCTATACGCTACATTTAACTTCCAGATGCCTTTATTTGGGCTTTTCCTTTTTGACCTATCCATGCACTTTAGAATCATTTATAATCTTTAAATTCAGGAAGGACAGATGTGGTCTGCTGCAACTTAGCTTTTAGACAGAACTTGTCATAATGATTGCCATATTATATATGTACACATTGCCATATTATATATGTACACATAACATAATAGCTATTGGTTTTGGGGGCAACACCCAGCCATGCTCAGGGTTTTCTCCTGGATCTTGACCCTTGGTGATTATCCCTGATGGAGCTTGGAGGACCACATATTGTGCAGGAACTCAAACCCAGGTAGGCACATGCGAGACCAGTGTTTTACCCACTTTACTCCAATCATATATTTAATATTCTTAAAGCTATGTATTGAATGATCTATTGACAACCTAGGAAAGGTCCATAAGAGAAAAAAAATTTGACTAATAATTCTCAAATCAAGGATGAACGGATAGAACAAATTAAACAGGAACTTTCTATGTGGATGGATTTAAAAAAGCAAGAAGGGGATCTTCAGTTTCTGTGGAAGCTCTGTAGTCATCTGAAGCAGTGCTGTTTCTCCTCAGGCTTCATTGATTTCATCGTGGAACCCACTTTCACTGTGCTGACAGACATGACTGAAAAGATTGTGAGTCCAATAGTTGAAGATACCTCCCAACCTGGCGGGACTGGACAGAGGCGTTCAAGGTCAGTGGGATACCCAAGGCCTGGGACTCAGATTGGCTTGTCCATGAGGATAATAGTCCATGGTGCCTCTTTTGGAAGGCACAGGTGTGGTTCTTGTCTTGTCTCTTTGTAGAAGAAATGCTATTTCTATTTTCTCAGAGCAGTTGAGTTGTCCTAACTCTGCTCTCCAGCCTTGCCTGGAAAGGAGTGACCAGCTTCCGGTCCATGACCACAGACAGCCTGTACTGTCTGCCTTTCAGCAACCGCCCATTTTCTCTGGGATGCCTTTGCTCATGGCAGCGACAATCATTCGTGCAAGCCTGGTGTACTCAGCTCTACTTTTTGCTCTTGATACTCTGATAAGAAAGTCCCTGTTATCAGAATTATCACACAAAGAAACTACTTCTAGGCTAAGGAAGACAAAGGGAGGGGGAATAGAAAACTTTAAATCACCTTCTGCCTAACACCTTTCACCTTTGTATTGAGAGTAGATTACTACTTACCTTGCCTGGGACAGCATCCTGACCTCATTATTTATTGGCTGTGAAACTGGGCAGGCTACTTTGGTTTCATCAGTGAAGGAAATGTAGATTGTAATACTACCTTCTGGTAGTACTATCATTAATTACTGTTACTACTAATTGACTTTCCTTATTGCCCAAGCAAAGCCTTGGGCTATCCAGAGGACAAAACAGAGAAATGTGTGAATAAGGAAAGGAACAGAAGGGCAAGAAAAAAAGGGAGGAAGGGAGGGCAAAAGAACAGGTTATGGGACTCCAAGGATGGTTTAGGTAGATGTTACTGCTGCTGATGTCCCTGCTGACTCCCACAGCCCTATAGCTTTGTTGTACTCGGCTGAAACATAGCACAACTCCTCATTCTTGTGATCATTCAGTGCTTTACTTTCTGATCTAGCCCCTGGAGGCATGTGATGGTTCTTTAAAGTTTTCCAGGAAGTTGGCACTTTCTCATATTACAAAGTTGCCCATGTATGTTTAGAGCATAGATCATATTTTTTTTGGTTTGGGGTCACACCAAACTTTGGGACCATATGTGGGGGATCTAATCGAGGTTGACTGCATACAGGGAAGGCCCTACCCACTGTATTCTCTCCAGCTCCAATATTCATGTTTTAATGGTCTTTTGTAAGCTGCTCTGGTAGGAATACATGAAATCACTTAATCCTAACCTTATGGTTTGGGGGAACAATGGAGAGGTGGGACTTGAGAGAAAGACTAAGTTGTAGGGTAAAAACAATCTCTAATCTGATTTCCTACAGGTACATGTATGTGTATTAACAACAAGCAGCACTCGATGCCATCTGGGCACCCTACAGTCAAGTCATTTCTGGCGGCACCTGCCTGGAGATAGCATCAGATCCCCTGACAGTCACACAGTCATATATGTCACAGACTGTATGGTCACAGACTGTATGACTATACCCTGCCAATCCTGGATCAGGCTAGCCCCTAAATAAAGTACAGATTAGAAGTTCTCATCTTGGGACTGGAGCAAAGCCCAGCGGGTAGGGCGTTTGCCTTGCACGCGCCAGCCTATGCCGGCCTGGGTTCGATCCCCGACATCCCATATGGTCCCCTGAGCACCGCCAGGAGTGATTCCTGAGTGCAGAGCCAGGAGTAACCCCTGAGCATTGCCGGGTGTGGTCCAAAAAAAAAGTTCTCATCTTCTCCTTCTTGACCTTGTAGACACTAAACCTGAATCCAGGTTGTTATCTGCTTCTAACCAACTGAGAGAGTTTGTGACCCCAACTACATGAGCAATTCTGTGACCCCCAACTCAGATTCAATTTATTTGCTAGGGGAATCATCACAGATTCACAGAAAAACATTTCTCTTTCTAGATTATTATAGGAAGATATAATTCAGTATCACCCAGATGAAAGAGAAGCCTACATCTGTGTGAAAAAGTGAGAATTAAGATGCCATCCCTAGGAGTTCCAGACTACCGTTTAGGTCACAGAACCACAATATTTTAAAATGTTTATGGAAGCTTATTTGCTTACAATTTAATCTCCAACCTCTCCCTATTTCCTAGAGATTGGGTGAGTGGACAGTGACTCAAGATAACTAGTTTTTATACTTTGGTAGGATCCAAAAAATTTCTTCATTACCATAGTAAAAAAACATTTTTTTCTCAATTCTTAGAAAATTCTAATGATTTTTAGGAACTCTGTGCAAGTGGGGGTGGACTATGTATATATAGTCTGTGTGTGTGTGTGTGTGTGTACACACACACACACACTAAAATGCTAAAATGAACTAATTTGAACTTGGTTCAAGACTTATATAAACTATATATAAAGTTCTGTGATCCGGAACCAATTTCATGTTGAGATTAGTTCATTTCAGAGAACTGAGAACAACAAAATTAATGAGAAGTAAAGAATCAATAGGAAAAGTAATGTGGGGTACTGGAGATAAAGTACAGGAGTGAGGCTCTTGCCATGCATGTGACCTATTCTGGTTCCACTCGATATATTATATATGATTCATGTGCCCTGAGCAAAACCAGGAATGAGTGAGCCATGAGCTTTGCCAGGTGTGGCCAACCACAACACATCCCAGTTTGTTTGTTTGTTTGTTTTAAAAGAAAATGAATAGGACTATAAGGATCATTGGATGAAATCTAATTTTTTTCTATCCCATAAAAGAATTTCTCACCTGTCTCCTGTTGAAAATAAATTGATTATAGTCCTCAGGACTTTCACAGCAATAACTTGATGACTGCTAACTGCTCCTCCCTGGGTCTTGATTATTGGCAGGTGGTTTTCCAACACTAACCTCCTCTCTGATGTGATTTTTTTGTTCTCCAGCCTGAACAACATCAATTCTGCAGACACAAAACGATCAGGTGTCAAGAGTGCTGGCTCAGAAGGAAGTGCCCCAGTCAACAACTCTGTCCTTCCGGTTGACTATAAGAGTTTTAAGACCACTTGGACGGAGGTGGTGCACATCAATCGGGAGAGATGGAGGGCTAAGGTGCCCAAAGGTAACGTGCTCTGAGTCATCCTTCAGAAGGTCCCAAACCACTTAGTTGGAAGCATGCAGCCCCTGATTTTGTAGGTATTGCAAAGGAAGTGTTATCTCCGCATGCCAATTCAAATTACAGAATGTTTGGATCTACCTTTTTTTTACTCTTTATTATGTCTGACATTCAATTCATGAGGAGTGACACAGACTGCCTGGTCTCCTGATAGCATGGCCCTTGTGCCTTAGAGCCTCTGTACTTTTTTTGATGTGAAGATAGTCGAGGTTGGGTGTTATTTCTTCGTTTCTGCTCAGCTAACTCATCTTTGTCATTTACTGTCACCCTTACAAGCATGAAGCTTTTATTCCTTCCTTTATTGAAGCGCGTTGCTACCATGGACCACCTCAGTTGTTTTTTGGGAATAGAAGGAATATTGAGTTTCTTAGATGCTGTCTTTTATATTTATAGTTTCGCTTTTGTCACTACTCAGATGGGTTCTCTGAGATGATAGTAACTTAAAGGAAAAGTCAACTCCTGATACTATAAATGAAACAAAACTGAACTATATTCCTTAAAATCTGGAATTTAGTTATTCAGATCCAACTTCATGTTTTTGAACATATACTAAATAATCAACATGTACCAGTGGCTTTTAATGTCGTTTTGGTGGGGACTCACATCTGAGATTAGAGGCATAAAACAGTGGCATATATTTCCTGGGAGGGTCACAGATGATCCATTGTATTATCCATTGTTCCTGCTGGGTTTTGTGGAGATGAGACTTCAGAATGGAGGTTTGGTTTTGTGTCTGCTGAGCCCTGAACCAGACTCTGTGCTCCTGTCTCAAGGGCGCAGAACAGAATAACAGACTTCCTTGTCTTCAAAGCCATTGTTCTTGGGAGAGAAAGAATTGCTACATGGTTTCTTTGAAAGGAAGAATGCAGTTCCTTCACTGGATATGTGCTACTCACCAGTGAGTTCCCTAGCCCTAGTCCCTTATGAGTTTTATACCCAAACATACCTCACACTTGTTTTGTTTGAGGGCCACATCTGACGGGGCTCAAAGCTTATTCCTCGCAGTGGTCAAGGACCCATATGTAGGGGATTACATTACCCATATGTAATTATCAGGGATAAACCCAGAATAAATCTATGCAAGATAATTTCCTTAACCTCTTTGCTGTCTCTGACCCCAGTGTCTCCCATTTCTACCCATGCAGTATCAACACAGCACAGTAAAAAGGTGGAACCCCTGATGTGGAAGAGAAGGGATCAGAACTGTTGAAGTCATTAAAAGTCCAGCCACTGTGTCTAATCCACAGAATCCTGCCTAAGTGGCTATTTATTTCACTTGGTGGTTTATATTTATGATGTTTAAAAGGCATAATTGGGCTTTTATCGCTTTGGGACAGATGTTGTATCATGCACTATGGAGGAAGCCAAAGCCTCATCCATATTTTAAGAGTAGCCTCTCAGCATCCATTCAGACACTTTAAACGCTGAAGTCTTCCCTATTGGCAGGCGTTGCAAGCAGTGGTGGCAGCGACTGCATCTTCTCAAAAAAAGCTCTCTCTTATAATCAATTACACTCATTACTCTCGAAAATCCAATTCCCGACGACACGCAATTTAAAGAGGTACTTCAGAATAATTTGTTTGCAATTATCTGGCTTACTAAAATTACCTCTGAAACTAATCACCTGGGGCAGAGCATTAGACAGCTTCTATTCCAGGGGGAAAACTAACCCTTTCAAAAGGGCAGCTAAACAAACACCACTAATGTTTAAATCTTATTAAGTATTCTTATCGGCTTAATTCTTTTGAGAGAATGAAAGGACTTATCCCTAGTTTTGCCTGGGTTATTTGGAAAGACATGTAGTAGCCAAGAACTGAAGTGGTCATGTAAGCTCGCTCAGCCCTGAAGGAAGGGTTGTATTAAAAGTAGGGAACCATGAACAAAGGAGATGGCAGTGGCAAAGTCATGGAGTTACATGTATTTTGTTGGAGGATAGTTGGGTCATCAAAGCAAATTTTAGTTAGGGCAAGAGAGAATTTAATGCTTTGTTCTTTGGCAAATTCTACTGGATTCTTTAAGAAATTTCCACTTGGGAGATAAGAGTTCATGCAAAAAAAAATGGAAATAATATATGTAATCCACGGTGCATAGAACCTGCCTATAGTGAGTGCTTAAAAAGTGGTAAGTAGTTTCAAAAAATTGGAAAGGAGATTTGAATGCAAAAGTCAAGATGGTGTAAAAATACCAACTTACAATATTTTTGTAAGATTTCTAGCTTCCCAATTATGTTGTTGAATGGTTGTTGTTAAGAGATTAAATTTACATATATTTTTTCTGTTAGCAATCTGTTGGTATTAGATTATCCCAGGCTTTTATGAGGTTTATCTCCTCCTACTCCAATGCCCTAAATTCAGGAAAGCTTCTCTCCATGGTGAACCTATGTTGTATTAAACTAATCAGAAATAGGTTTATCTCTGAAACCTTGATCTTAAAAACCATACTGATTTACAGAGTTAAAAATAGGCCAGGTCCCACAGGTTGTTTTTTATGAAGAAAAAAATACATTTTTATTATTTTTTTTACTGACCTTAGAAAATACTGTGTGTGAGAGGATAAAAGAATTCATTATTGTTCATCCTATATCAAACTACCTGCCCCTTGAAGTGTTGCAGGTGTGGCTGCAGTGCCCAGCTGCTTCAACAGTGGCAGACAGGAGATAGGCGTCTACACTCCAGGGCTCTGCCCCGTGGGCCCTGGATGGTTGATGGTCTGACATAGAAAAAGACTGGGCCCCTGGGATGAACCCAGAGCCACGGCAGAGCCTGGCAAGCTACCCATGGTGTATTCAATATGCCAAAAACAATAGCAATAATGGACCTCATTCCCAACGAATGGAGGCGTTACTGGAGCCTGCTAGAGCAAATCGATATCAAACTACTGGGGTCCCGGCTTAGCCAAGACACAGCTGATGGCTGAATGTACTAGCTCTCAATTATCTACTCAAATCTACTTGAAACATGAGCTATTTAACATAAATAAAATTGCAAAGATTCATATGACACATATTTTTCTGTCAAATAGACTCACCAACTATTATTTCAAGCTCTAAAGTGGTTGTTTGTGTAAATTTTCTTCAGTGCTATGTTTTTGTGATATTGTGTGCAATATACTTATGAGTATTTAGCATATCATCTTTGTTACTTTTAAAAAAAAACTTATTGAATCACTATGAGATAGAACATTACAAAGCTGTTAATGATTGGCTTTTATTCAGACAGTAATTGAGCACCCATCCCTCTACCAGTATACATTTCCCATCACCAGTGTTCCCAGTTTCCCTCCTATTATTACCTTCCCTTCCTTCTGTGCATCATGGTTAGCAATAAAGGTACCTAGAGGTTATCGTGTTTATTCAGGGAGTTCAGTATTTTTATCAAGAAGATACAGCTGGTGTAACTTTTTTAACTGTGTGGGAGCTATGGGGTGAGGACATGATGGCGAAGCTTCCAGAAGTACAGGGAGGTGGGGGAAGTAGTCCATCCCAACTATGAGAGAAGACTGGAGATTTCTTTTTTTTTTTTGGTGGGGGGGTCACAGCGGGCAATGATCAGGGGTTACTCCTGGCTCTTCACTCAGGAATTGCTCCTGACGGTGCTCAGGGGGATGTTGGGGATCGAACCTGAGTCGGCCACGTGCGGCAAAATTATCAGAAAGTATTTTGTTTAACACTAAACTTTACTAGTTTCACTGCAGATTTACTATTTTCCCATTCTTGTGTTTCTGATATTTATTAAATTTGATTTCTTTTCTGTTGGCTGAAGCCGAATAGCTAAACTCTTCAGAAAGGTCCTTTGGGCTCACCTTCTGGTGTCTTGGGTGTCCATCAGTATCTCTCTATTGTATGTAACAAGATTTGACTGTTCATGTAGTATTTTTTAATTAAACATTTTATTATACCACCGTGAGATATACAATGACAATGTTGTTCATGTTTGGAGGTTTCGGTCACATAGTGTTCCAGCACCCGCCCTCCACCAGTGCCCATTTCCCACCACCAATGTTCCCAATTCCCTCCCCTCTCCCATAGCCTGCCTAAATGGCAGGTTCTTTATCTCTTTTCTCTCTCCCTCTCTCTCCCTTCCTTCTCCTACACATTGTGGGTTGCACTCCATACACTTGGAAGCCATCATGTGCATTTTAGTTCATGTAGTATTTTTTTTCTTTTATTTTGCAGTTAGCTTCTCTCTCCTCCCTCCCCTTCTTCCTTTCTCTGTTTATAGGTAGTTTAAGTGTTTCAGAAAATTGCTTCAGGGAACAACTAGCCTGATATCATTTTAACCAAACACCTATAGTATCATTATTTGAAAGGCAAATTAAATCAAGGAATCGATGTATTTCTCCAAGATTGCACAGCTACTCAGTATGGGATTGAACAAATCTCAGGAGAAAGGTAATTTATGCATCCTGATGGCTCGGCTGTGCCTTAATTCTCAGCTGCAGCCTTTGACCATTTTCATAGTGAGTTACTCTGCCACAGATTGTGAAATGGAAGCAAAAGAAACGAGATTTAACTATCATGTTTGCTTTCTACTAGTTCAGGAAGGTTAGTCTCTGCATATTTGTTATTGTTGGACCCTGTCAGCACATGCAAATTAATTGTGTTCTCATCTACTTTTTCTCATGGTAGGAAGGTTTCATGAATATGATTTTACCCTAAAAGATAAGAGAATTTGATTACAGTGGCACATCCCAATTTCCTGCCTATTTCTTTTTCTTTTCTTATTTGTGCCTGTTTTGTCTATTTTGAGTGGTATCACTGGATGCCAATGATCACTACCACCAATGTTGGATATCTCAGAGACAGGAAGGAGAAATGGGGAGATAGTAGAGAAGGTGAAAGACATTGCTGAGCCTGCCTCCTGGGACAAGGTTACTTTAGGAAAGGAATCCATGAAGAATGATGCAGGATCGTATCTGGTTGATTATGATGTCACAAGAGCCACCATTCACTAATTTAAGCATGATTGTTGGCTGTCAGCTGTAGTTGAGCCAAAATTGATTTATTTCTGAAGATTTATTTACCATTGTCTGTGTATGTGTTACACATAGAAAATTGGTCTGACTCAGTTGTCAAGTACATTTTTCTTGCTTATAATACTGTCTCCCTGTTGTAGCAAATCAGAGTTTAACACCTTTAAATTTATCAGGATTATTTTTAATGTGGGTCTATTCTGCTTGTAGAGCATTTTTCACAAACTTAGTGGAGATTCTGTAAGAGGATTTTAAATTATCTTACCTCAGACCCAAATTAGCATGAATTTCTCCTCCCCTTTCCTTATTTTCCCTCCATGTAATAAAAGTAGTCATTGTGTTACTCAGTTGCTCTAATGGTTAAGGGAAGCAACATTTATCAAGTGACAATTTGGGGACTGGAGTGATAGTACAGTGGGGGAGGGGAGCCAGTGCTTGCCTTGCACATGGCTAACCCAGTTTCAATTGCCAACTGCCCATTTGGTCCCCTGAGCACCACTGGGTATACAACCCCCCAAAAAAATATTAAATGAGAACTTTTCCAAATAAGGACTTCCACATGTGTATGCTTTCTTGTTGGGGGGCCCTGGCCAGGGATCCCCGACACGAGTGAGAGAGACCTGGATATTGCCAGACTTCAACCCTGCGAAAGGAGAGGGATGGACTTGGGAAGAAACATCTGCCTTGCTGCTGTAGTAGAAAGGAAAAGAAAGGCACCGACACAGCAGAGGGTCCTGGAAAGCAGTCCCATTTTACTGAGCACAGTTTAAGCCTTTTACACTATTTTTGGGTGGAGGGAGCACAAGCACAAATCACGTTGCATCCTGGGCCATCACAACAGATAACAATCACTGATTTTAGTATTTGCAAGGTAATATTCACTGATTTACAAATTCCCGTGATCAGAAGACCAGGCACATCCTGCCTTACCTTAGCTGTAAATCATTTGCCTGCCAGTCTCCCACTGGATAAGCACAGATGTCTTTCCTGTGAGTGTAAACTCTTGAGCATCTGGAAGCTCCACTGCCCTGAGAACAGGGCCCACCTCTGGGCCCCGCCCACAGGGCCTCACATTGGGAAAGTGCCAGGCTCGAAAACTAGCTGCTTAGAGCCCAACACTTTCTGAAGTTTACAAAGGTCTACATTTCTGAAGATAGAATATGTGAAGCCAGGTCCTTGTATACACATAAGTGAATTGTACCCATTGAACATGTTTCGTTTAATCAACAAATATTCTGTGAGCACCTGCTACTTGACAGGTGATCCTCTATCAGCTCTGGGAATTGAGTGATGGAAATGGCATTTGACTGCACAGAGGACTAATTATAAAAGTGTGAATGGAAGCCCAGATGAATTGGGTGGGGGACTGGTATTACTTCCATGGCCCTTCATTCTACTGCAGATTCCATCTCATCACTGTCTGCAAGGGATTTCTTTTTCTCTTATACCTAAGGAAGTCAGAAAGATACTATATGTGCATAAAATTATGTTATTTTCTGAAGAAACATTTCCTTGACAATTTTGTAAAAATTTTAACTATATCCTGATTGAAAGTATAATGTTATGATATCCTGAGTGGCAAACATTCAAAATTTAAATCAGTGCTACCAGCTTTGACTGAACGTTAGAATCAGTTCAGTTCAGTTTTATACTCTCTCCAATGTGTAAAATACACCATTCTTACTCAGTCCTCTCAAGACTGATGACATTCTTCAGAGCTTTGGTTGGTTTGGGTAGGCAGATTGATGAATCAATAAAAGTATGAATGAAAATTTTATATCATTGAAAACTCAAGTCTGAGTCAAACAAATGTAAGGGTAAGATGAAACCAGAGATTATAGACATCGGCACAATAATATGCCATACAGCCCTATAATTACAGAGATCTAGATTGTATTTGAACTTGGTGCTCTTTAGCAACAAAGGAGAATTTGGTCAGATGCATAATCACTTTGCTATGTTTTATCTGTGAATGATAGTTCTTTGCAGAGCCATGACTGACCAGGGAAAATAGAGATAATATCTGATTATGAAACATTTAACACCTATATAGGAAAGTAATGCAACATAGAGGTTGATGGAAGTTCATTTGAGCAAACTGAATGCTCTCTAAGGTGAATCTCCAGACACTCTAGGGAGGATTGGTCTTTGTAAAATGCATTCCATGTATATTACTAATACACATACAACTTCACTTCATTGCCTGCAAGATACTGAGTGATCTCAACTCTCCATATTTTCAGTCACTTGGGCAGAATATTTGCCACTTACCACTTTAGAATATCTGCTAAATTTTCTTCAGCCATACTGCCAAACTCAGTATGGTATGGTATGTCCCTTGAACATACCAAGCTCATTCCAGTCTCCTGGACTTTGCATTTTCTTTTTCCTCTGCTAGGCATCCCATTTTTTTTCAAGTACCATTCCACCAACTCCTCATATTCAGGATTTGATCAGATTTCACTTTTTCATATAATGACTTTCTCCTGTATATTGCTCCTGCTCCATTAATCTGCTTTGATTAACTCTTTTGCCAAGTGGTTTTTACCCTTGGAAATTATTTTAGTGATTTGCTCACTTCCTATGGTAGGTCTTTTCCTTGCTTTTATTTTAGCCAAAATGGTGGTCTGCCCTGTAGCAACATAATAATCAGGTGAATAAACAATCCTGTCTTTTCATAAATACCTGACTATATACAGGTATGCTGTGAATTTAATGAGTAGCTTTAAAGTCTACTTTCCTAGTAAACTGATCATACCCTTAGAGTTAGCCACACTGGAAATAAAACGTCATATATTAATAAAAGAGGAAGGCAGAGAGAAAAGTAATTGGGCAAATTAAAAGCCAGCTCTCTTGAGAACAGCTCGAAGACCAGCCAACTTTAATTGTAAGTCTTACCCACCATTTTCCTGCATCACCAGTTGGCCTGAATTTGTATTATTCTAGTGGCGGTTATTTTCCCGGACTTCTTAGTCAGTCTCTTAATCAACTGTTTATATTTAAGTGCAAAGTCCTGTGCTAGTCTAAAGGAAACTATGATTTTTATTATAGACATTGGAGGATTTTGTAATGTTTTAAGACTTCAGTTTCACATTTGAAAGGTGAATAACTACTATAATAATAGTAGTTACTAGAGAAGATTGTTTGAAGAATCAAGGGAAATAATCTTTGAAAAGAACTTAGCAATTACCAGGCATAAAATACACTCATGGCAAATACTTGTGGTAATAGTATCAGTGTAATGCCAGTGATGGCATTTCTTATTAATAATAATTAACATTACTGTTACTGTTTTTGGCATATCGAATACACCACGGGTAGCTTGCCAGGCTCTGCCTTGGCTCTGGGTTCATCCCAGGGGCACAGTCTTTTCTATGTCAGACCATCAACCATCCAGAGCCCACGGGCAGAGCCCTGGGTGTAGACAAGCCTATCTCCTGTCTGCCACCTGCTTTTGCAGCCAGGAACTGGAGCCACACCTGCATTGGCGCCTGCCTCAAGCAAATCGATGAACAACGGGGAGACAAGTGATACAAGTGAATAATATATATATATATATATATATATATATATATATATATATATATATATTCCTTTTTGGGTCATACCCGGCTATGCTCAGGGGTTCTCCTGGCTCTGCACTCAGGAATTACTCCTGACGGTGCTTGGGGGACCATATGGGATGCTGGGGATTGAACCCAGGCCGGCATGGGCCAGCCACATGCAAGGCAAACGCCCTACCCGCTGGGCTATCGCTCCGGCCCCAATATTAATTATTACTAAGTAATTCAGTATTACTATCCTTATTATCACTCTGTCACATCTAGTGTTTTCAGAAATGCCTTCACCACCAACCTATTGTTTTCCTAAAGATATATGCCTGTATGACTTGAATCAGTCAGAGCCACCCAGAACTCTCTGAAAATACCATTAGCCATTTTAATGTTATAATCTAGTATTGTCTTTCTTCAATGATATGATTCTTCTAATGGCTTGGCCACTTTTTTTTCTGTGCCTTTCATAACTTGCCATGGACACAGAGGAGAAAGCCAAGAAGGAAGCCGAGGAAAAAGCTCGCCTGGCTGCGGAGGAGAAGCAGAAGGAAATGGAAGCCCAAAGCCAGGCTGAAGAAGGTTCATCGGGAAAAGCTGAGAAAAAGACATCTGGAGAAGGGAGGAATCAAGTCAATGGAACCCGCACAAACAAGAGTGACAACAATCGAGGGAAAAATTCCAAAGCTGAGAAGTCCTCAGGAGAAAAGCAACAGAATGGTGAGTGAAATTATGCAAGTGAAAAACTTTGGTGGGGAAATAAATGTTAATGAGGAGATAAATGGAAAAAGGCAGACAACTCTGCCTGGAAGGAGAAATCCCAGAGCAGGGATTTCCCAGACATTTGTATCTGTTGCTGCACCCGGTTCCCAGTTCCTCACATTGGACAGGGCTGGGAATCTTAGCAGGATTCTATCTGAAACAGCCAGAAGCCCAAGTGACCCACTCTGTCTGGGGAGAATATGTTTGGGCTCTTCCCAGCTGTTTGGGAGACTGGGCAGTGCCTACCTGCCAACAGGGGAAAAAATTCGAGAATGGCCCTAATGTATTCCTGAGTGTTTAGTGCCCTATGGAAATCATCTGTACTGTGGACCATCCCTAACTGGGATGGAAATCAGGTCTGCATTAGACCTACCTCTGAAGTATGTAGCTCTGCATTTGTGAGTGCTTATTCTGGAAGTGGCCAACCTGACCTTGGATATTGGTATCATAATATGTGTGTATATATATATACATATTATGATATATATATTATGATATATATGTATATATATTTATGTTGACCAGCCTACGCGGTTCATCAATATTGCTGGATTTTGAGACAAGAGTATGCTACCCGCACGGCAGAGCCTGGCAAGCTACCCGTGTCGTATTTGATATGCCAGATACCAGTAACAATTATAGACCTCATTCCCATGACCTGATGGAATGGTTTGAGGCTCTTTATGTTCCTGGAGCAAGCAGGTGCCCTTGGGCTCTACTTGCATGAGACAGGTCATGTGGAGAAGTTACTGGGGCCCGCTCGAGCAAATCGACGATGAACGGGAAGACAGTGATACAGTGATACTCTGAAGTGGGCAACTGTCCCAGTTTAACTGAGTCTGAGGAAAAAAAAAGCTCTGGCAGATAAAATGCCACAGACATATAAGCAAAGAAAGATATACTTTTGTCAGTGAGGATTGCAGCATGAAATTTTCAGTGTCAAGGAGGGATTTAAGAGGAGGTGAAGTCTGAATTGGCTTTTAAATATTTCAGTTTGCTTATTAGATGTTATACAGGGGATTTCTCAGCTGCAAGCTGCAAAAGGAGCCCAGCTAATTCCCAGGCATCAGTTACCTATGAAGGGCATAAGGTTAAGAATCCGTGGCACTCTCACCTCCAGACTGTGATCAGGTGGTTTTTCAATCAAGTCCATAGTGTTTGACCATTCTTCAGTCACAACTGTCCTGCGGCCTTAACCTGGTGACATCATCTTTCACTGTCTTTCTCATTTGTGCAAAAGAATACCACTCACAGAATGGGCCCCAGAATTACTTCCAATAATAATGATGGCAAACCAGAGAGAGTGAAACAGCATTTATTGACCATACACCTGATGCTGTTTTCAGTTATTTCTTTACAGATTGACTTCCCTGCTAATAGGGTTCCATGACTCACTCAGCACCCTATTCTTGCTTTTATATTATGTAGTTCATGTAAAGGAGAAATAGGTAGCAGTGCTTTTACAGCATATTCTTTAGTTATTTTTACAATAGATATAAATAACATAGAATCAGAAAGTAATGTTTTAATACTTATACTAATGTTAACAGCTCATATCATTGGACTGGAGAGATAGCACAATGGGTATGTAGTGGTTTTGCATGTGACTAACTTAGGATCAGTCCTGGACACCCCCATATCATAGTTCCAGCAATGCCAGGAGTGAGCACTGAGCACAGAGCCAGGAAGGATTAGCCCTGGGCACCACTTGGTATGACCCAAAAGGTAAACAAAAGAAAAATAGCTCATGCTATGCCCTGAGAAATTTGCATTGATTTTCTCCCAGTAACCCTTATGGATGTCTGGGAGCCAGGGGGAAGGCCCTGGTCAGCTGTTCAGCCCACCAGTATCCTAGTTTCAAAACTGCATCATAGCCCAGAAAGGAAATGTTCAATTTAATAAGATTTGGTGGTATACTTGTTGGAATTTTAGGCAGCAGTGCAAAATATTCTTCTCATCCTCCTTCACAGAGATAAGGATTAGACACAGGGGGTAGGGGTGGGGTGAGGAGGGAGGGGAGTGAGGAGAGGGATGAAAATCATGAAGTCAGTCAGTGACTGAAATATTAGCTCTAATTTATCTGGAGCTATCTTATATAGCATGAAGTCAGTAATGAAGTCATGAAGTGTATGGGTCAGCTAAGTGCATGTTAGCTAAGCGTGTGTCAGCTAAGTCAGACTAAGTTTAGCAGCCCACACACTTGGCAGGTCAGGTGGGCTCAGCTCTTGCCCTCACCCTTAGCACTATTCCCAATCTCAGGAGTAACACAAGAGGATTGTGTCCAGTAGCAAATGCATGCCAGAGGTTGGGGATCAGAACATCGGGGGACAGAGTTGGACATGCTCAGCTCCTTTGCATGAGTCTATCCTTTCCAAAAGATGAGCTGGTGACGACTTGTGAGAGGTGCAAGGAAAGATTTTATCTCTACTTTTCGTTTGAAAGAATTTGTTTAAAATATCTTTCCTAAACCAGAGAGATAACATGGATTTAGCACTGACCTTGTATGCAGATGACTCCAATTCTATCCCCACGTATGACATATGGTCTTCTGAGCACTCCCAAGAGTGATCTTGAGCACAGAGCCAGGAGTAAGCCCTGAGCACCATCAGGTGTGCCTAACACACACACACACACACACACACACACACACACGCCTTTCCCTTAATAAAGTCATCATAATATATACAAGATTACTTAAACTCTTCATTGTACTTGGCATTTTCTTCCCAGCTTATTAATATTCTTTTATTTTATTTTTATAAGTATTTCATTATACCACCATTAAATATACAATTACAAAGATGTTCATATTTGGGTCTTGGTCATACAGTGTTCCAGCACCCATCCCTCCACCAGTGCCCATCTCCCACCACCAACGTCCCGGTTCCCTCCCCCTCCCCAGGCCGCCTCCATGGCAGGTTCTAGGTTCTTTATTTCTTTCCCTTTCTCTCTCATGCTCTCTCTCTCTCTTCTTTCTCTTCTCCTTCCCTTCCAGATTGCGGATTACAGAACATACATTGAAGGGTTGTCATGTGTATCTTTTATTATTAACATTCTTTTATGACTAAATTTTCTTCCCTAAGGTAATATTTCCTTATAACATTATATATATTTCAGGTGTATTGACAGTCTTTAAAAAGACTGGCATTTCTAGAGTATATAAGAAGCTCAATCAAGGGGACATATATTTTAGTTTGCCATTAAAGTGAATGGGAGAACTGAAAACAGAAGTTTAATAAGCTTCTATGTATCAGCAACTTGAGCCCATTTAGAAAACCTGACTGCACAGATCAAGTTTATTGTATACATGCTTGTGACTGTTGTACTTGACCTTTTACCTATTCTAAGTCAACAGTTCCCTGAGTTTGTATGCATTCATAACACAGAAAGAAAAGAGACTTAGAGAATTTAAATCAATGTTCTACAACTAGTCACCACTGCATGGATTAGTGTTGGTTCACAGATTAAGAAAGGGTGAAAATCACTGGTGAAAGTCACTGGTTACAATTGACAGGTGCTAGTTTGCAGGTGTGAAAAAAGGTTGTAAACGCTATTCCAAATCATCTCTTTAAGGTCAAGCGACAGTGAGAGAGATTTCAGTTTTCATTCAGACCTAGGTGAATCAAATTTCTAGATTCCAGCACATCTCTATCATTTTTCAAACTTCGTTCTGTTGAAAAGACTGGAGACAAATATTGAGACTTAATTCTGCCCACCAGACAGTTGTAAGTATATTTATTCCAAGAAGTGACACACTTTTTCTGTAACATACCAGAGAGTAAATACTTTATTCTAGTTTTACATTTTTTGTTTCGGGACCATACTTGGTGATGCTCAGGGGGTTACTCCCAGCTCTCAACTCAGGAATCACTGCTGGTGGTGCTTAGGGGGCCATATGGGATGCTGTGGATCTAAGGCAAATGTCCTACCCACTGTATTGTCTTTCCATCCCCTGAGAGTAACTGTTTTAGATTGTATAGCCCACACATTCTCTGTTGTAACTACAGGCTTCTGCCGTTTTAGCACAAAGTAGGCAGATACAACATACTGACCAATGAGAATGGCTGTGCACCAATAAGTCTTTGCTTACGGAAATTATAATTTGAATTATATATAATTTTCACACTTGTGAAGTGTTCCTTTCATTTTTCTCAACTAAATGAAAAGTTATTTTTAGTTTTGGGGCCGTATGAAACCAGGCTGTGAGGCCAGAAAAACCAATTAAAAAACACTTATCATAGAGGTAAAAAATTCTGAGAGGGGTAAAAATACCCATAAAGATCAGTAGTTGGTTTTTCAAGACAGTTGTTAGGAAGAGTTTTAAATAAAATAGATAAACAAAGCCCAAGTTTTCATTCAGATGCACCTATTTCTCAACTGTGTATTTCCCAAAGTAAGCAATTGTCTACCATTTCCCTTTAAAATTAAGTAGTAAATGAGAGGTGAGAAAAGAAATCAATTTACAGCAATAATAGCTGTTTGGGACTATGTTTCAGCAGCCTAATTAAAGTGATTTAGAACTACACAGAAAGGCTGTTTTGTTTCCTCCTGTTTATTGAGTAACAGCTCACACTGGCCGTTACTCTATATGCAACCCATGGGAAATTACCTAATGGATCTGGACAGCCAGCATCATCAAACAAGCATGTGTCACTTTCTCAGCACACCTCTTTGTGGCTGCCCAAGATACTTCAGGCTAGAGCAGAAATGCCTGGCTAGGTGGGGCGTCTCCTGTTAGCAGTTATTGAATCTCTCAACTCAGGTGTCTGTGAAGATACTTCCTCTCTCGTCTTCCCCAGCCTTGACTAAGGCAGCTTGCCATGAACTTGACCAAGGCACCCAACAAATTGAATAGCTCCTGTAGACCTTGGGAAGATTGCTAGTCTTGCTGCAGGTATAAAGTTCTATTCCATGACAACTTTGAAGTCTACTTTTAAAAAAAAATTATACCACCATGAGATACACAATTACAAAGATGTTCATGTTTGAGTTTCAGTCATACATTGTTCCAGCACCCATCCCTCCACCGGTGCCCATTTCCCTCCACCATCGTTCCCTGATTCCCTCCCCTCCCAGCTTGCCTCTCTATAGCAGACATTTTGCCTCTTCTCTCTCTCTTTCTCTCTTTTTTTCTCTCTGTCTCTCTCTCGTCCTTCTCTTACATGTTGTGGCTTGCAGTACATATTTAGAGGTTATCATGTATATCTGAAGGCAATTTTTAAGATACTATAATTAGAGGTGTGAAGGCTCACGTAGAACTATCATTTTTTTCTGCAGAAAATTTGATTAACTACATGATTCAACCATGACTTCAATCATCCTTGCAAGCATGGCAAGTTTATAAGCTATCTTATGATATCTTAGAACCCATCTAGTCATCAGTGCTGGTAGAGATTGATGACTATGAGCTTCACCTAAACTTTTCCTTCTTTCCACCCTGTCACAATTCACTCCCCTTTTCCCTCACTCCCTACAGTTACTTCATTACATTTAAAAATTAAAAGTAATAAATAATCAAGGACTGGAGATATTTCACAGTTTCATACCAGACCCCATGTATGGTCCCCTGAGCAACTCTGGAGTTATCCCTGAACAAAGAGCCAGGAATAATCTCTGAATAGGTATGACTTCAAAACAGAAGCAAACAAACAAACAAACAAAAAGATAAGAATCTTGAAGAGCTTATTGAGTGCTTACTTGGCTTATGGATTTGCAAATTTCATTAAAAATACTTTGTAGATTTTTATATATATATATATATATATGGTTTTGAATTATTCTTTGATAACCATTTCTTTCGATGATATGCAGGAAGACAGTGATACAGTGAACCATTTCTTTATCAAAATGTAGGTCTGAGCCACTTAGAAATGGCAACAGAAGCAAACAAAAGGCTGACATCTAGACTTGATCTTCATAGGGCTATTGCAAAATCTGCCTTAGATACCATAGCTGTAGAGATTATAATAGGAGGTTTACATCAGTTCTTCATAATAGGCTTCAGTAGAATAATTGTGTAGAAAAATTAACCATCTATTCAACTGCTCATTTGGACAAATAGCTTAGACCAAATCTACAATAGCCAACAAGAATAGTTTAGTTACTGTTCACATGCACAAGTGAGGGGCAAAGGTGGGTTTGTGTGGGCATTGTGAAGCACAGGAAGATACATAGTCGTGTGGTCAGTACCATAGACTGACCAAACATGGCCAAGTGACTGGTGAAGTTCATCATTTAGTGAGCTAATCTTTGATGAAGTTACCTACTTTTAATAATAATGCCTTCATGGTGCTTACAAAATATTTAGCGTACTTCCTGGTGTAAGTCATACCAAAAAAAAGAAGAAAATTACACTCCTGACATGGGCCCTGATTACTCAAAGTTACAATTATTAGCTTTTACCATCAATAAGCAGCAGCAACAGTATTTAATTTCTTTTATTTTGTTTTAAAATAAACCCCTGTGTAGGTGGTGAGCCCTGAGCGGTGCTCAGGGCTTACTCCTGGCTCTGTACTCTGGGATAATTCTTAGTGGGAATCTGGGTACCATATGTGATACTGGGAATCAGATTCAGGTCAACTGTCTGCAAGGCCCTATACATTGTACTAGCACTTTGACCCTTTTAATTTGCTGTTTTAAAATCTGTCATGCTTGTAAGTAGGACAAGGCCACAAGGGGTAAAAGGGGGGAGGGAGGAGGGGAGAGAGAGATAAAGAGAGAGTGAGAAAGGAGGGAAAGTGCCTGCTCTGGAGGCAATGGGGGGGAGGGGAGGGAATCTGGGGACATTAGTGGTGGGAAATGGGCACTGGTGGAGGGATAGGTGCTTGAACACCGATGACTGAAACCCAATCATTAATATTTTTGTAATTATATATGTCACGATGACATAATAAAACTTAAAAAAGTACTAAAATTATCATGCTCTTCATTAGTATTAATATTTACGTTTTGGGCCATGTAACATTACTGTTTACCTCCGTTTCCTGGAGTGCTAATATCCCTTCATCACTGTGAGGACTGTTTTCATGCCCCTGATGTTTAATAGTAATGTATTCTCAGTTTTATTCATGCTTAAAAGAAATCTACGATTAGTAAGAGAAGTGAGAAAAAAATGCAAAATTTGAGAATATGACCAGAAATATGACCATGTCCTCTAACACTGGGTTTCTATTACACTGACATTTTGTTGACCTTTCCATAGATTATTAAATTATGTCAGAAAGAAGCCAGCAAATGGATTTTTTTGCAAAGGGAGCAGTTCTATTGCAATTATTCAACTAATCATTGTGGTTCCAAAACAGCCCTAATCAACATATGTGTTGATGTAGCTAGGTCCAATAAAACTATTTACAAAATAGATAGCAGGCAGATCAGCTTACAGCCCAGAGACTGCTGACTTCTGCTTATGGAATACATGCTTTGCTTAACTTTAGCATTTAATAACTAGTTCATGATAGTTTATCCACACGGCAGAGCCTGGCAAGCTACCCGTGTCGTATTTGATATGCCAAATACCAGTAACAATTATAGACCTCATTCCCATGACCTGATGGAATGGTTTGTGGGTCTTTGTGTTCTTGGAGCAAGCAGGTACCCTTGGGCTCTACTTGCATGAGACAGGACATATGGAGATGTTACTGGTGCCCGCTCGAGCAAATCGATAATGAACGGGAAGACAGTGATACAGTGATGATAATAAATGAACTAGTTACTTTCGTGCAAAATTCTACTTCACGCAATGCGGAGAAAAGACTGCAAAGTTTACAAAGAGAACTCCCAGAATGACCACTAACTGGGAACTCTTTGGCACCATTGCTGCAACATGGGAAGATACCATCATTGACAACATCAATGAAGAATACAACCAACTGGTTCAGCAACTCCATGATTGTATGAAGAATGCCGAAGAGAGAGAAAGATACAAAAGGATGCCTGTTTTCAAAAACTCTCAAGCTCATTCGCCAACATGGCCAGGCACGAACCTCAGGCAACCAAATGCTAACGTCCAAGCTCGCAAAGCAATGCAGAGAAGCGATAAAGGAAAACCTCAAAGAAAGAGCAGAAATACTGGCCGATGTAGCAGAAGCAGGGAAAAGCATTCACAACGCCTGCCTGTCCTTTGCCAACTATAAGACCAAGTTGACTGCCCTCACATCTTCCAGAAAGGCAATGGAGAAGATTATCCATGACTTCTACTCAGATCTCTTTGATAGCCACGTCTATCTGTCCACATTCAAAATTCCACAGAATGGATATGTCATTCCCAACGTTCTCCCTTCTGAAATCCCACATGCCATCTCGTCGGTAAAGAAGGGAACAGCACCAGGCCCAGACAAAGTCAGACCCGAACACCTGAAAAATCTGCCTTCGGTACTCATCAATACACTAGCTCGGCTCTTCACACACTACCTGTCCGAAGGCAAGGTGCCCTCCCAATGGAAAACCAGCAGGACAGTTCTACTGTTCAAGAAGGGAGACATTCACGACATTGCAACTATGCCCCATCTGTCTGTTGTCCATCTTCTACAAGCTGTTCACTTGAGTAATACTGAATAGGATTGACAGAACATTAGATGAAGGACAACCATGCAAGCAAGCTGGCTTCCAAAAAGGATTCAGCACAATCGACCATATCCACATGGTAACCAAGCTCATTGAGGTGTGTAGGGAGTTCAAGATGCCGCTCTGTCTCACGTTCATTGATTTAAAGAAAGCCTTTGATTCATTTGAGACTGAAGCTGTCATCGAAGACCTACCCAAACAGAGTGTTCAAACCCAATGCATCAAGATCCTTCATGAGCTGCATTATGGATTCACCACCAGGATCTCACCATTCTACAAGGAAGTAATCATTGATGTCAAAAGAGGGTTCGGCAGGGGTGATACCATTTCACCAAAACTCTTCAGCACCACCCTCGAGAACATCATGCGATAATTAGAATGGGAAGGAATGGGAACTACACTACCTCCATTTCGCTGATGACATTGTTCTAATAACACAAAACATTAGCAGTAGAAATGCTGGTTGTCTTCGACTGAGAATGTGGAAAGATAGGTCTACAGCTGAATCTCATCAAAACAATGTTCATGAAAAATGAACTAGTTCCAGAGGGCCCATTCACTCTCAATAGAACAAACATTTCTGAATGCAGCAGTTATGTGTACCTAGGTCGAGAAGTCAACATGATGAACGACCTAAAACCTGAGCTGTGCAGGGAGGAAGAGAGTGGCATGGAATGCCTACAAGAGCATCAAAGAAATAGCTAAAAGGACAAAAAACCTCTGGCCCGGGCACATCCTCTTGACCCCACCGTTCTCCCTGCATTAACATATGCCTCAGAGACCTGGGCCCTACGAAAGAGGATGAGAGTGCTATTCGGGTCTCCCAGAGAGGAATCGAAAGAGCTGTGTTTGGAATATCACGCCTTACTCAAGTGAGAGAAGGAATCCGCAGTTCCGACCTCCGTCGATGATCCAGAGTCAGGGACGCTGTCTCATTTGCCAAGGCATCGAAAATCAGAGGGGCTGGACATGTAATGCAGTTTGGAGACGACCGCTGGACTAGAGCCGTTACAGACTGTATCCCACAGTACATCAAAAGATCATGTGGCCGCCCACCTACAAGATGGTCTGACTTCTTCATCAAGACCCTGAACGTGCGTTTTGTGGCTCTTCGTATTCCTGAAGTAAGCAGATGCTATTGGGCTACACTGGCACGTGATAGGGTCAAATGGAAATGTTACTGGCGCCCGCTCAAGCAAATTGATGAATAATAGGATGTCAAGTGATCAAGTGATCAAGTGATCTAGTTCATATCTATAGGTATTGTGAGTTTACACCCTAACTTGCTGAATTTTTTCTCCTGGTGGAGTTCACCTGCAAGTAACCTTTTATTGACCTTTAATGCATAACCAGCTTTCTCTTTACTTAGCAATCTATTTTAGTTAGCAGCCTAACTTAACAAAATTTTTGGACAGGAATAAAATATTTTTAATATTAAAATTATTATGATTGACAATGTAAACAAGTGACAAAAGATAATCTCAATAAAAGCAATTGACAATTAATAGATAAGGGATACCTTATAGCACAGCCATCAAAATACTCTTAGATGAGAGTGACTCTTGATTCATTCATATTTAAATAAATATGCTGAGTGAGTGGGGAGAAAGTTTGCTGAAGAGTACATCGCATGATTTTATTTATATAAGGTTTTGGAAAATGCACATTTGTGTACAGTAACAATGTAGATTAGCAGATCCCTAGGTAAAGTGCATGGACGATGGGGCTATGCAGGACTCTGGAAGAACTGTAAGAAACTGATTACGTGGTATTGAGCACTTTTGAAGATAGTAGATAATATTTATTATGATGGTGATGGTAATTTTCTGTGTTCATAGGCGTGTCATATATGTGTATATATATGCACAATTATTATTATTATTATTATTATTATATTTTTGAGTCACTGTGTGATTGACCATTACAAAACTTTTTTCATGGTTGGGTTTCAGTCATACAGTGTTCCAATACCCACCCCTCAACCAGTGCTCATTTCCCACCAACAGTGTCCCTAGTTTCCCCTGCTGTGTGTTTTTGGTCCCCAGTGTATATTCCCAGGAGTGGTATTGCTGGGTCAAGCAAACAAACATTTTTAAAATGCCTAAAAATCCCCATTTCTTTAAAGATTCTAGAAATATCCTCAGTCTGTCACTGGGTTCTCTCATGAAGGAGACATAAAGACATTTTTGAAATGGCCATTATGTTTCAATAAACTTATTCATTGAAATATCAGTTATAACTTTTTAGAATAATAAATATTACTGAATGATATACCAGATAGTACAGTAATAATATTAATTCACCTCTACATTTTGCACATAAAGTGGGTTTTATTCCCATTTTTCAGATAAGAACACTAAAACCCTTAGAAATTATGTAATTATTACTTAATGAAACATGCATTCAATATGTATTTTTCCCCATTCCACCATTTAACAGTACAACCAAACGCCTTCTTGGAAGATAAATACCATTGACTTAAGTACAAGCTTATTTAGCAGAAATTTTCAGCTCTAATTTCTAAATTATAATCCAATACCTAAGCCTTAATATGTGCTAGAAGAATATATTTACAATCAAACACATATCCCATCATGGTTAAAAGTATATTGTGCTTTCTCTTTTCACTTCAGTAGGTTTAATGATATTTATAACTTCCTCTTTACCTGTATACATATTCTGTTTGCCATGTTTACTGCTTTCAGGTGACTTAAAAGATGGTAAAAATAAGACAGACAAGAAGGATCAATCCAACGTCGGAAATGATTCAAAGAAAGCAGATGGTAAGAGCAGAATTCCATTGCTTTTTCCATAAAATGTGTGATTTAATGAAAGGTTCTTAGAATTGCACCTAAATTGAAATAGTATAGATTAATATATTCTTAATATATTCTTACCTTAAGAATATTAATATATTCTTACCTTATATACTGGATAAAACATTTCACTAGATTTAAAGGAGTACTGTTATCTTTTTCTCAGTAATTTAAAAATTATTGTTGTGTGTCTTTTCCTGCATCATACTTTCTCCATCACAAACACATTCTGTACTCTTTTTTTTTCCATCTGCCATTTTCCATTTTATACTTTATAAAAAGTTGCCTCTGGACTTGCTGATTCAAATAGAATGGAATACAAAATTGTTATCATGAATTGGGCAACCTAAATGGGAAAGGTCCTATGTCTTTTTTTTTAATCTTGAATGAGTTTTAATTTTTAGCAAAAATGAAACCAGAAATATATTCAGTGTTTTCATTATGCTGGACTGCCACATACATGGGAACATGTACAGCAGTGGGTTTGGTCAGAAAAGTAAGTCTTCAGGGCAAGCTTTAGATGATATTACCAAACCAGCTAGAATGAACCCACATGGTAATGTGCTTCCTAATTACTGCTTTCACTTTCCATAAGTGGTACCTTGTTTGCTATAAAGCCTTAATGTTCAGATAATATTAGTGTCCAAACTTTGAACCTTAATACCAAGAAAACAAACTCTTCTGTTTCACTTATAACATCTTTTGTTAACTAATCTTTTGTTTCACTATAATATGGACTCACGCCTAGTTACTGTCTAATGTATGTTCATGATTTGAAATGAAAAATGGGGGCTGGAGCAATAGCCCAGCGGTTAGGACGTTTGCCTTGCACACAGCCGGCCCATGCTGGCCCGGGTTTGATCCCGGCATCCCATCACTGTCACTGTCTTCCCGTTCATCATCGATTTGCTCGAGCGGGCCCCAGTAACATCTCCATATGTCCTGTCTCATGCTAGTAGAGCCCAAGGCATCTGCTTGCTCCAGGAACATAAAGAGCCTCAATCCATTCCAGAATGAGGTCTATAATTGTTACTGGTATTTGGCATATATATCACATACAACACGGGTAGCTTGCCAGGCTCTGCCGTGCAGGTAGCATACTCTTGTAGGCATCTCTAAGTCCAGCATTTATTGATGAACCACGCGGCCAAGCGGCCGCGCAACTGGGCGCTAATAGGCTGGTCTGCTGGGTGGAGGTCTGACGAGAGAGAAGTCCGGATGTGGAAAATGGAGGCCCTCATGGAGTGGGGGGGGTCGTCTGGCTTGTTGCGAGGCTCTGCTGGGATGGTGGGCCAGGGCTAGAACCCACCATCCCTCCCGGGCGCCTCATGAGCGGCTGGCATCCCATATGGTCCCCAAGCACCACCAGGAGTAATTCCTGAGTGAAGAGCCAGGAGAAACCCCTGAGCATTGCTGTGTGTGACCCAAAAAAATTAATTAAAAAATGAAATGATAAATGAAATCTTCTGGGAAGTGGTTTTGTTAATCTTGGATATCTTTCACTCTTAACTCCCCGGAAAGATATAATAAAACCTTAACTCTCCGGGAATATATAAGAAACCACTGTATTCTTTGAATAGTTTAGTTATAAACTGAACTATAAGGTCATTAAAGAAAAATATTGAGGAAATCAGTTTTGGAGTAAGAAACCCTCTAGATGCAGCTCTCATACTTCTGTTAAAAGGGAAGCAGTCCCTTTAGCTTATATGCTTGACATCACTTATCAAATTTTACCTTTTAGGATCACTCAAATAAGTCATTTTAGGTGCTTCGTTAAGTACAAAGTATCTGAGAACATGTGTTTATTTTCATAAATTGTTTATGCAAATGGAACCACTTACCAGATAAATATAGGCTCCTTAAATTATTGTGACTAAGATGTGAATTACAGAGGTAAAATGACACTCTCTTTAGTCTAACTCTGTTATTGGAAGTTTTAATCAAATACCAGGAACTCTTTGCCAACATAATTGGAGCCAAGTCATAAGCCAGAAAACATGAAAAAGAGAATAGTATAACTATAACCCCACTTCTGGACACCTGGTTCATCCTGTATTCAGCACTTGGAATATATATTAAGTCCCAAATCTTTAATATGGGAGGGTCTTGAATATTGTTACCTTTCTGTATTGTACAATAAATACCAGCTATGTTGTTGTAATGTAGGCACTGGTAACCTTAATAAAGACATTTATTTCACTCTTTTTAAATTTTAAGTTTTTTGAATCATGATCACGATCATGATCTTCCCGTTGATCATCTATTTGCTAGAGCGGGCACCAGTAATATCTCCATATGTCCTGTCTCATGCCAGTAGAGCCAGGGGCACCGGCTTGCTACAGGAACATAAAGAGCCTCAAACCATTATATTAGGTCATGGGAATGACCTAATGTAATTGTTACTGGAATTTGGCATATCAAATACAACACGAGCAGCTTGCCAGGCTTGCCGAGCGGGAGGCAAACTCTTTTAAACACCTCCAAATAAAGCATTTATTGATGAACCGTGGCCACTTGCAGCCGCGTGAGCCGGGCTGTGATGGGCTGGTCTGCTGGGTGGAGTTCTGACGAGAGGGAAGTCCAAATGTGGAAAATGGCGGCGCCCGTGGAGTGAGGGGTGGTGGGCTGGCTTGTTGTGAGGCTCTGCCAAGGTGGTGGGCTAGGGCTAGAACCCGCCATGCCTCCCGACTGCCTCATGAACGGCTGTGCACAGGGAGAGCAAGGAACAGCTCTGCCTCATGTCTGAGAGACTCTGGACCAGCATACCTGGGCCGGATTGAGGAAAAAGCTGCTGCAGGGTGGGTGTCGATGATCCGAGCTGTTTTTGAATAGTTTTAAAATATTTGGGGAGTTATTAGATAGATAATATAAACTTTTTAATGAAGTTTAGGGGAAAGTACTTTCTTATGTACTTAAGGGAATGCCTTTCTGAGTACATTTCAGCTGAGTGAAATATGGAATCAGCTCTTTAATAAAGGTATCATATTAAGTGAAGTAACCAAAGAAGAACGACACTCAGGATGATCTCACGTATCTGTGGTATATAGAGTAAGTTTATCTCTTAAATTTATTGGATTATGATTGGTTTCTTGGATTCAACCTTCCGATAACTAGATGAGGAAATGCATTGTAGTAAATAAAGGGTGGAAGGGGGGAATGCCTAGATCATATTTGACCCCAGAGTATAAGGTGGAGGACAGTCAAGGAAAGAAATCAAGGGAGGGGAAGAAGATGAGAAAAGGAAGTAACAGGGGAACAAGGGCCAGAGCCTGAGTATATGATAATGTGGGGGGGGGCTGTACCACCCCCACATTACCACATTACTGGGTATATGAGCTGATAAATCCCGTAGAGCTGGGATTTATCAGCTCTCTATAAATCCCAGATTCAACAAAACTGAAAATGTGAGATCCAAACCACAACTGCCAAACTTTAAATGTGCCTGTTAAAGAGGCAAGGCTCGGGTGGGGAAGGGGGCACAGAGAGGGAGCATGGGAACATTGGTGGAGGGATGTTGATGAGGGAGGGGGATTGGTGCTAGAACATTATATGCCTAAAACTCAGCTGTCAATAACTTTGTAAATCACAGCTCTTCAATTTAAAAAAAAATGCCAAAAAAAGTAGGGAGAGAGGATATACATGATAGCTCACAAATAAAATATTCAGCTACATTTGTAGCTTGGATTTCGTGGAAGAGGAACTATTAGTAACTTTGTAAATTATGGCTCTTTAATTAAGAAAATATTTAAAAATAAGTAGGGATACAGGACATACAAATAACTACAAATAAAATATTCCGCTACATTTATTTGCATCTTGGATTTTGTAGAAGAGGGTTACTTGGAATGAAGTATTGGCTGAAGGATCAGGATCTTCGGAGGCAAGGAATGAAGTATTATGCATATGCATTCTGAGATACTGAGCAGAGAGTAACAGTTCTAAGTCCTCCCAAGCTCTTATGTAGAATGAGTAAATCAGTTGGGAAGATCATGAAGTCAGTGATGCTAAGTGTCTAAATAAATACAGTGGGGTGGAAAGCATCAGAAATGTGATGCTATCCTTTCACGTTTAAACACTTTAATGTTTAAAGCGATGAAGGAATTACATTTATATATTGGGTTATTTTTTAAGTTTTTTGGCTTTTTGTGCCTCACGAAGCAGCACTGGGGGCTATCCTGGTAAAGCTTAGGGGATCAGTGAGGCATTGGGGATCAACCGGGTAGGCTGCTTTCAAGAGAAATTGCCTCCCTGCTGGACTGTCTCTCTGGCACCAGTCTAATGCTTCCTTATGATCCCTGGGAGCAATGATGACCTACTCTGTTAATTTTGACATCGGTGTATGCATCTACAATTCAGTGTCCTTTGTGATCAAACCCTCTGTGGGTTGAAGCTTAATACTGTATACATAGAAAGAATTTCTGTGGACACTGAACCATCATTAGTCATTTACTAACTCTAGTGAGCTAAAGCGAGCATACACAGAGGGAAGGACTTTGTGTTGAAAAGCAAATTACATCCAGACCTAGTGAACACATGACAGTTGTACATTATCTCTGTGAGGCTTCTAAGGTACCATTTACTACCCTACAGCACTAATTTTCTCACTGACTCCAAAAAACAAACCCCTTCAAGTATTTGTCTTAATCTTCAAGGGAAATACACTAACAGAAAAATATCTGATCTAAGTTCTCTCAGAATCTAGATTTTTAAACTATCATTGGGAAACTTGTGATGGGTGACATAAGAATGAGTTATTTTCAATGTGTCTTTAGTCGTGCTTTAAACAACTTAGCCTTTTGGATCTGCCACCATTTTTTTATAGTTTCCAAGAAACACGAACTTGTTTTCAACTCAATTGATTATATAAAATATAAGAAATCATTTCTTCAAAAAAAATGACTCAACACTGTTTTCCAAGTCCCAAGGAGGGATTTGGGCAAGAATTTCTTCTTCTTTGTTTGTTTTGAGGATTGTAACATTTAAAGAAATTGGTTCATGGAATTTAAAAGTCAGCTGTGTATTAAAAGTCAGTTGTGTATTAAAAAAAATCTATGAAATCTGCTTTTGCCCAATACGGAGTTAATAGAAGAGTTTCTTTCCACCCGAAACAACAGTAAAAAAATCTGTGTAAGAGTGCTTTTCAAGATACTAGACATGAATAAATGAAAGACAGTACTTTCTGATAGAAAACAAAATAAAGCCTACAACTGCTCAAGTTTACATCCATGAAAGGGTTTTGAGGAAGTGTAGGGAAGGGGCGTTCAGAGTGCTATTGTCCATGGGTTGAGGAGTTAGATGATGACCAGGGAAATTTATGTGTTTAGAGATTATAGGGTAAAAGTATATACATGGAAAGCCCTGAAGAGAGGGATCTGAAGAATGTTTATAAGATCTCTGGCCAACCCATATAATGAGGAAACTGTCAGAGACCAGTGACAGAACCTTTCAAAGATTAGAGGGAATAGTCCTAATAGTCACATTTCACACAGGCCAGGGAAAGTTGTGTTCCCACTAAATAAACTTGAAAGCTTCATATTAGAAGGATGTCAAGTGGGACACTCATCATTGTTTCATCTTAGAAATAGGAATAATTACCTGTGGCTAAAGACAGCCTTGGTCCTGCCTAACAGTTCTTAAAAGATATCAACGAATCAAAGAATTTCTAAAAAACTTAACTGTATCCTGGTGAACACTCATAGATATATCAGTCAACACAGAAATCTTCAACACCCAACAAAGTGAAGTTCATTATGTGTAAATACTCTGTTAATAATTACTGGACATGTAAAAAGCAAGAAAAATACTCCCTTTCGACTGAAGAGATAGCACAGCGGGTAGGGCACTTACCTTGCATGCAGGCCGACCAGAATCCCTGACATCCCATATGGTCCCCTGAGCACTGCCGGGAGTCATTTCTGAGTGCAGGGCCAGGAGTTACCCCCTGAGTATCGCCGGGTGTGACCCCCCAAAAAAAAGAAAATACTCCCTTATAATTAGATGTGGGGGGGGAGGAAGAAACCATTCAGACTGAAGCAGATGTTAGGATTGGTAAACAAAAACATTAAAACAGTTCTTCCGCTCTTATAATTGTAGCCCATATGTTTGCAAATGCAGAGATATGAAAGATATAAAAGACAGCAAAAGCAACTTCTATAGATGAAAAAATGTGGAGTGTTATATGAAAATTATGTCATGTGATATTAATTGATTAAATTGTTGTAGAGCCACATCCTGTAGAATTTAGGGCTTATTCCTGACTCTGCTCTCAAGGATTACTCTTGGTGGTCTCAAGGGGCAATAAAGGGGTGCCAGGGATTACTCCTAGACTGGCCACATGCAAGGCAAGTTCCTTACTTGCAGTAATAAATAATATGGGTAACATTAGGCATTGTAGAATAAAAGAATAACAATATAAACTATCCAAAATTGAACAAAGAAAAAATAATTATGAAGAACATCAAAGTATGTCTCAAAGCAGCCTAATATATGTTTAATTAGAATCTTTAAAGGAAAGACAAAGGGAAGAAGAAAAGCATTTGATTAAATAATAGCTAATATTTTGTCCAGTTATGAAAAATAAAGAGCCATGTCTCATAACCTGGGCTTGCTGCAAGAGGCATCTGATGTAAATGACTATTTTTCCGATTTTCTTTCTAACTTTTTAACTATACCACTAGCTTTAACAGATAAGCTAGTGGTATAGTTAAAAATCTTTCCACTTATTGTCCTTAAGGCATGTTAGTTGCCCAAAAGCAACATGACTTTTCTTGGAAAGGTGCCATAGGTGGAGTTACCACACCGTTGGAGGTGTACTAAAGTACAAATCTGAGGAAATAAATAGAAATGTTCAGGGTGAATAAGACATATTACTGTCTTTAAAACAGATACTTTTTAATTAAATTAATGTCTGTATATTTAAGTAGCAATTAACACACTGGCAAAGGTAGCATTATTCCAGGTCCTATTTAATATCATCTCGATGGCAGGCAATTTTTGAGACTGTCATAATTTTTTTGTATTTGGGTAGACATGTACCCTGGTAGTTTATTCTCAAAGGATCACTCTCTTCATTGTTTCTTCTAAACATTTTCCCCACTCTGCACAGGATATATTATTGGACTGCCTTTTAAAACACCAAAGTTAAAAACAGTTGTATCTCAGATGCATCAGCATCTCGGCCTGTTGTAGATACTTCAGTTTATACTATTTTTTTTCTCAATGTGCTTCTTGTTATATTTAACTTATGCTGGCAACACATTGGCTTATGCACAACTAGAGAAATACTTGAATATATTTGTTCATCTTCAGCACATTTATATTTAAATCAATCCCATATAAACTTTATAGGGTATATTGTATTACTCATTTCATACTTTTCCAATTTTATGAAAGATTGATTTACTTCCAAGCAGATGTCAAGGTGACCATTATTATTATTTTTTCTTGTTTACGGGTCATACCTGACTGTACTCAGTGACTGTTCCTGACTCTGCACTCAGGAGTGATTCCCAGGTGGTGCATAGGGGACCATATGTGGTACCAGGAATTTGAAGAAGGGTAGACAGGATGCAAGACAGACTCCTTAACCCGTCTACCCATTCTCCAGCCCCATAAATATGATTGTAGTCAGAATTATAATAGTTTCACAATTCTTAGAGGACAGTGATCCTCATGGTTCAGCCTTCCAGCCCAATTTATATTGTATACATGCACATAAGACAATTTAGTGATATAAAGGGTTATGCAATCTTGATTCTTGAAATCTGACTGGAAATAACTCAGTTGCTCTCATTTTCTTTTGTGTGACTCTTCATTTTCTGAACAGGAATAGGATATTGCTTTAGTTGCATGTAATGTATGTGATGATTTTGAGAGAGACCTACTTGTTAACAAAAGGAGCCTTCTGCATTGATAAATACTGGAATTCCACACTGGACCGGTTAATGAAGACTTTCATTGTACTGCAAAGGCTTGGTGACAGAAGCCTAAAATGAATACCTTTGACTGGTGCATGATTTTAGCTGCCAGTGAACTGACGTACAATATGACATATATTTTTCAGGAATACTGAGTGGCCCTGTTAGTGTTTTTTTCCCTCCAGAAGTAAAATCTATTTGTAAAATCAACTCTTATCAAAAAATTGCTTCTCAAGCTGAAATTGTAAAAGGATTAGTTGATCAAGTTATCTCACAGTATAGTATCCTGAAACATGAGGCTCTACCATTCTTAGAGGTTTTCTCCCATGAGGAAATAGAACCAAACCCCTGAGTGCTCTGGGTCCCAATAAAGATGACAAATAACAATTTATGATCTGATTTAAATCCCTTTTCCTTAACAATTTGTACCTGAAAGCTCTGATGACCCATGTACTGATTAGGAATATTAACATCACATATTAATATTAATATATTCACAATCAATAAAATACAATGTATAAGTATGATTATATAATTTATGTTCCATATCAAAATATATAGGGGTCAGAAAGAAAACATCAAAAAATTTACATCCCTATTTTAAGTAATGTAATAATCTAAGTGACTAAGCCCCTGTCAAAAGAAAATAAAAAGTTAAGAAATAGAGAGAATTTCAGTTTTCTCATGAATTTAGGTATGGTCTCACTAAGATTTTAAAAGGTTTTGATGCTTAAACATTCTGAGTGTTATACTTCAATGTTGTTATCTAGCTGTTTTTTTAGAAGTTGTGCTCTTGGGTTCACCAAATAAGACTTGGGAATTCAATGATGTTCAATTTACTACAGTTGATTATGGGATGGATTTTCAGAAAAAAAAAAACTGTCGCCAGTTTATGACATGTGTGGGAAAGTGAACAAATGGGATGAACTTCTCATTGTTACTATTTTTCTGCAGAATTTATATTTTTTGAGGGTGGAAAGACACAGCTTTTATGTATGCACGATCCCAGTATTGATGAGTCACAATGAACAGTCAGTTCTTTCAGATACAAACAGCCATTTCAAATCAATGCATTGTATACAGTTTTAGGAGTAGTGACTATCCTTGTCACTTTACAAGGGAAGTATCCTGGTGCTGGATGATTGAGGAACAACATGACATCTTGTCCCTGTTTTCCTCCTATATTTTTGTTTCACTGAAATTCACATCTGTAGCTGTGTGTATATCTATATATACATACATATATAAAATTGTATGTTTAATGTTTAGATGATTTATTATGTGTATGGATGATTATGCAAGATAGTGGATTCAAAGTTAAATTGTCTTACTTGTATGAAGGAAAACTTCTAGAGTCAATTAATGCTTTCCAATAGCCATTTAGTTTCCAGTCTTTTAACTATTGGCTACATAGCAGAAATGTCGAGTAGAAATGTTATGTACTCTTCGTTAATGATAAAATTAATCTTTTTTAAATCACCTTTCCTCTGAAGTTATTGGTATATAAGCTTACCGTTTCACTCTATCTTGTAGACGTTTTGTTGCACTCTTAATGTACCATTGTATTTTTTAAAGGAAGCCAGTTTGACAAAGGATTACAGTTTGGGGACTACTGACAAAAATGTGATTTTTCTTCTATTCTTACTACTATCATTCAGACTAAATAGAACTTTTAGGTAATCATGAAGTAAATGTTTATCTGTTTTTCCCCTAGAAAAAAAATTATGCTTTGTAAGATTCTGTGTGAGAAATACAAGTAACAATACATTATTCTTTATAGTGAAGCTTCTTTTTGAAATATGTGTGTGTGTGTGCCAAAGCTGAGGATTAACATTGTCTACATTATTGATACCATTTCTTTGTGAGAATCCCACTATTTAGGGGTAATTTTTAAAATGCAACATTAATTAAGTATCAAAGTTTTTTGCATTCCCTACCAAAGCTTGCTGATTGCCAAGTGATGGCAAACATCTATATTTGTTATGTAGCAGTGCTCTACTATATATATATATATATATATATATATATATATATATATGTATATTTCATATATGTGTGTATAGATAGAGAACCCTACCATAAATACAAGGGAGGAGTTTTTTTCCCATTCACCTTGAGTTTTTCTTAACTGCTCTTCTTGAACTAATAGAAGTGAGAAAATTATGAGGCGCTTTGTAGAATATCTAAAATGCCCCCAAATCATTTAACTTTCTTTGAAAGACTTTCTCAGTCTCATTGGTCTCTTCATTCTTTCTGGTTCAAAACTAGCAAATTTGAAAATTCATCAGAAACAAAACACCTGTAGGCTGAAACCTGCCCCCTATAACCAGGACTCGCCAAATCAATTGTAGAACTGCTGCTATCCTCAATTACTTGTTAATAATGCTCCAGGCCATCGTACACATAAGTTGGGTATTTTAGATGCTTCTTTCAGTATTTGGTACTAAATTCTGTTTTCTAGTAATGTTTATGCATTAGACATACAATGCTGTTGCACTACACCCACTACTGAAGTGCCGATATGTCTCTTTACTGTCCCTTTAGATAGTAACAGCAGTACAAGGTGAGGCCTTGGAAACTGTGGGACAGAGTATAGACAGCCTATTCCTGTTATTTAATTTTGGAAAGAGAGACCATGGCATAAAAATAAAAACAAGAGAAGGCAGCAAAATTAGAATAAAAGTTTTTTATTTAAAATTTTTTATTATGCCACCATAAGATATACAATTACAAAGATGTTCATGTTTGGGTTTCAGTTATACAGTGTTCTAGCACCCACCCCTCCACCAGTGCCCATTTCCCACCACCACTGTCTCCTGATTCCCTCCCCCTCCCCCAGCCTGCCTCTATGGCAGGCACTTTGCCTCTCTTTTTTCTCTTCTCTCTCTCTCTCTCTCTCTCTCCCCCTCTTTTACACACTGTGGCTTGCAATACATACATTTAGAGGTTATCATGTATATTCCCTTTGCCTACATTCAATGCTCAGTTCTATGTTGGTATTATCATTTCCAATCATTGTTAGCACATTATTCCCTTCTCTGTCTTATCCAACCTCTGGCTCCCACACATTCTTGGTAGATTCCACCAACTGACAAGATCTCCTGATTCGTGTTTTGCCTGACCTTGAATATTGGTATCATACTATTTTTATCTCCTGCAAATAAATGCAGTATTCTGTAAATTAGAATAAAAGCTTAATACCATCACTATTTTTGTGATAGAACATATACCAAGATTCTAAAAAAAAAAGAAAAAATGGATAAATGGACCCCAAACATAGCATCCTTCGTATTGTTCTTTGTATTTGACAGGTGGATAAAGTTTAGGAAGTTATGGCATGGGCAAGATTCTAGGAAATTGTGTTTCCACATGTTACCCCACCCTTCTCAGCCAACCCATAGTCATCAACCCATTCATCATGTCTTCATCATCTTAGGAGGTCTCTAGCACTGGTTTAATTCACATTAAAATGAATTTAGTGTAATCCTATTATTATATTCTCTATTATTTGAGTCAAAGAGAAAGAATAAATAAATGTTTTGGGGGTGTTTGATAGCAT